>VJMY01000071.1:0-176438 GCA_009869795.1 Neelides sp. FZ-2019 | reverse complement strand
TTTGATTCACATCAACAATAAATATATAAGTATTGAATAAATGTTTCATTTTTACTTATTATAATTACAATCTATACTTATCTGTCTAAAATGACTTTTTAATACATTTAACACTTTTTACTCATTGCATTAGTTGCCTACTTATATATCTTATACAGTTTAACATTTTAAATATTAGCCTGTTCAATGACTCACTGTATGAAATATGCTTAAATTAGTTACAAAACAAAGATGATATGTATACTTATGTTACATGTTCAATAGAATGAATCATCTACAACTACAATATTACACTTTATTTTTTACATATTATTTGAAAATTTGAGAAAAGGGTTTATAAGGAAATTGGTAAAAACATGAATTATACATGTATGCACTTAAATATACAAAAATTTCAAATAATTTTCTAGAAACGGTCAGCTTCCTATATAAGTTTTGTAAAATTAAATGGGAAGGAAGTTTAGCTAAATTAAAGTTAAATTAATATATCTAATGAAATGTCTTTAATATTACATAGTTATAAATTATTTCCACTGTATGACTATGATATGAAATTAAGTTTCTCGAAATGTCAACCACAATTTCCCTTTAGCTTGAAGAATGTATAAGAAACCACAATAGACCGAAATATAATATAAATAACAATGAAGCTTCTTAGATTATAATATGAGTATGACTAATATGACATAAAAGAATGTCTATATACTTATTTAATTAATTATTAATTTAGTTTAATATAAAATAAATGTGATTTGCTAGTATTTGGCTCACAATGATTAGCAAAAAAATACTTCAATTTATGTCTAGAAATTCTCAATAGTAAAAACAATTAAATAACATAATATATAAGCAGTTTAAGTGACAATAACGATACTCTTTCCTCATAACCAAAAGTTTGTCTCTTAATTCTTATGGTTAGTCATTCTAAAATACTAATCACGAAAGATGGATTCGATTTACCGTGCATACCTTAAAGATTTCAACGGCCAAGTATTTTCTAGTAGCAAAAAATTAGAAGAAATCGTTCTATCATTTAAAGTCGATACATTTGAGATTTGCGTTCGCTATCCGAATAGAGGAGGAACATTGGAATATAGTAATGACGATTTTACTCTTTAAATATATTCCGAATGTTCAAATACTTCTTCTAAGTCTAATATTATTGTCTTTCAAATAGTAAATGCCCTTGAAATTAAAGAAATTCGTAAGGGAAAAAACTTTAAAGATTTGAACGACATTCAAACTCTCAATAAAGAAACTATAAAAATTGATAAAGCAAGATGCTTTACTATTGTTTATGGAATAGAATTCAAACTATCTCATTTATGTGTAGCAGGTTCACTTTATATTAATTTATTAATGATATATAACAATTGCTATAATTTATACCATATTATATACCTAAATTAAACAAAATATTTACACTTTATAGCACCTGATAAACTTGATTCAGAACGCTGGGTGAATGGTTTACGTAAAATCATTGCACCTGATCTTTTTCCAGATTACTCACAAAGATTGGGATTTTGGTTACTTAAAGGATTTGAATCTATGAAGAAAAAAGAGTAAGAGAATAGCGTGTTTTTACTGTCTCATTTTAAATGCAATGGAAATATCCACAATTTGGTCAAAAAATTATTTTATACATTTGAACTTATAGAATAAATCTTGAGCAAATGAAGGAGTTTACAAATAAGATTCATTACAAAATATCAGTCGAAGAACTTAAGAATCTCATGAATATTAACTCCTCTAATAAACTTATTGATTTTGAAAAATTTTCTACTCTAATTACATCATTTCTTCATAATCAGCAGGTAATTTATACTTGACACTATACATTATTTTACAATAATATTCTTTTATATAACTATTATTTCATTCCAATTATACTTAATAGACACAATACACTTACTAAATTACTAATTTTAACCTTTTGTTGTGTTCATTTTGTTATTTAATTATCTAATTAATAATTATAATTTTAGTTATTCACTGATATATACGGCCGATACACCATAGGAGACACTATTAGTACAGAGGGATTTGTAAATTTTTTGAGAAATCAAGGAGCTTCAGAAGATGAATGTTCAGCATACATAAGAAAGCTTGATAAAGATAAACGTTTTCTTACTAATATAGAGGTATTGTTGATAGTGAGTAGTGAGTTGATTAAAGGATTTCTTTTGGCCGGCCATTGCTTAAATTGGTTTATTATTAAAATATTTTAATTTCCATAATCTCTTTCCAGGCCGTTAATTATTTATTCTCTGAAGAAAACGAGCTATGGGATTCTAAAAATGATGATCAAAACCAGGATATGCAGAGACCGTTGTCTCATTATTGGATCGCGTCTTCGCACAATACGTTTGGATATGCTCAATCATTTACTTTTAAAAATAATAAATATTTAAAGATTCGTTTTCAATTTATATCATGTTTCAAGGTATTTGACCGGAGATCAATGGTCAAAAGATTCAACTTCGTCAGATGCCTACATAAGATGTCTGAGAATGGGATGTAGATGTATTGAGTTAGATTGTTGGGATGGGCCAAAAGACGTTCCAGTTATTTATCATGGATATACTTTAAATGTCAGGATTCCATTAGAAGAAGTGCTTCAAAAAATTAAAGATCATGCATTTGAAACGTCAGAGTAAGAAACAATTAAAGTCCAATATATTTAAAGTGGTTAAAAGCTATTTCACATTCATTTACTAAACATACTTTCTTCATAATTTTTTAGGTATCCAGTAATTCTGAGTATTGAGAATCATTGTAGTGTTTTACAGCAAAAGACAATGGCGAGAATGCTTCATGTAATTACTTTCAACATATTTTTTGTTAATGTAATTTTTATTAATCTAAAAAGTTGGTCATATAAAAAAACTTCAATATATATTACCAATTGACATATTGCATATAAGCATGAATAATTAATATTCGATAATTCGACACTTTATATACCTAATTGGATCAGGATAATATATATTATATTAAAACGAAACCACAGGAAGTGTTTGGACGATCGCTCGTGAGTATTCCATTGAGTCCAACAGAAGATAAACTTCCTTCTCCTGAGAGTTTAAAAAGAAGGATCCTTATTAAATGTAAAAAGATTCGTGTAGACAAAGAGACAGAAATCGAAAAAGCCGCCAAGTCCGGATTACTTACTCGGACATTTTCCAAAGTAAGGAGGAGACTTTCAACAGGTAGAAGAAAGTCTAGCTCTTCGTCAACCTCTTCAATAGAGACAGTTGATGTCACCGAAATACCAGACTTTGATTTGAGCAGTACATTAAAAAACGGCGAATTGTTTATAAAAGATGACAAAGGGAAGTGGCAACCACATTTCTGTGCTCTTTCGGAAAAACGTCTTGAGTATGCATCAATAAATGTCGAAAATAGACTGTCTGATTCCGTTTTCGCAAGTGCAAGTGCAAGTGTATGTATTACTAAAATTATTCAATTATTGTACAATTGAGATAAAGCATAAATTATATCATAAATTAATATAATGATTTACATATCGATTTACAATATAACATAAATATGAGATTAATCATTATTCTGTAAATTAATAGAATATTAAACACCATGAGTTGCATTGCACCAAGACATGGTATCACGGAGATTTGCGAGATGTTTCTGGTGCTAGTGAGAGAATCCTTCAATTTGGAGAAGATGGATGCTTTCTTGTAAGACCCAGCAGAAGCGACGCCAATCAATACACACTCGGTTTCTTGTATGACAAATTTTAAAAAATTAAATCAATTTCTTAATTTGCATATTATTTAAAAAAAATTATTTTTCAACTTTAGGCACAACGAGAAACCATGTCATATTCGTATATTGAAGCGTGTAAAGGATGGGATCACATATTATTCTTTGTCAAGTGATTTATATCATGATAATCTTTATTCGTGTATTTCTCATTATATGACGAATGCTCTCCCTACTAGAGTAAGTGGAGACTTGGATAACTTCTTATTAAATATCTTTATTCCAATATTAGTTATTTGATTTGATATAATTTAAGAAAATAATTTTAAATTAGGATTTCGCAATTGAACGTCTTGGAACACCTGTGCCTCAGCCTACCAAACATTTAAACGAAGATTGGTTTTATGGTCCAGGCGGTAGGAATGGCGATATTGACAGGGCAAGAGCTGAGCAAATCTTAAGAAAAGTTCGACAGCGTGGAGCATTTCTTGTGAGACTTTCAAATCCAGAAAATCCACCAAGGAATTTCGTCATTAGTTTAAGGTTAAGATATGATAAAAAATGTCTATGACCCATATGCCAAAAAACATTGGCAAATGACAACGCTTCTAGCTGGTAAAAATTTTTTCATTTAATCTACTATTTTTTTCAATTAGACTAGAGAATATTATTAAGCACTGTCGAATTAACGAGGACGGACGACTCATTATTTTTGGAACTCAAGTATTCGAGAGCATTGTGGAACTTGTCGATTATTATAAAGTCAAACCCTTTTACAAACAAGTCACATTAAGCTATGCTGCTACTCCAGCTGTTCTTCAAAGTTTGCCTGATGATGGGGTATGCTAATTATATTATTAAATTTATAAATAACATCATGATACTATTTTACATAATTACTGATATGATATAATACGATTTAAAATTAATACAACAATTGATGCAGGGTACATAAATAAATCCTCAATGTCAGTCCCTCTTTTTTATAACAAAGAAATTGTAATATATTTTTATGCTTAATTTCATTAGGTTTGTGATCCTATAGGAGGATATGGAGGTTATGTTGACACTACTGGAATCATGGTTTGAACAATCTTTTTATTGTTACATAATCCTTAATCTTTTCAAATACAATTTCTGCTCGTATTAAATATAAAAAATCCTGTTACAGAGTAGTTCAAGGGCAATAAGCGACTATACTTCCTCCAACCCAGATCATCTCACATTTAAATCAGGAGATATTATCGAAAACATCGTAATTTCTGACAAAAAAGACGGGTGGTGGAGGGGTGATCTAGGATCTCAAGTTGACAAGTTGTTCCCATCGGCCCTTGTTGAGAAAATTGAAGAGCCGTTGTTCGGGAACTTACAGAAAGGATCCGTTGACTTGGCAAAACCGATCATTGTTCGAAACCAGAGCAATGATAAAGAGTTCCCATACTTGCTCATGATGGAAAACAAGTTTACCGCTGGCTTGAAAAGTAAAATGGAAGGAGAGAAATGGGCTGAAGAGATTGAGAAGGCAATTAAAATCCGAAACGTAATTTGTATGAATATGAAATAAAATTAAATGATATAACATATAATGAATGAAGAATAAACTTAAATTTGACTTTATAAAATCAAAAGTTTTGCCAATTCAGGATCACATAAAGAAAGAGCTCAAAAAAGTGGCAGAGTACGAATTGGCCAAGGAGCTTAGCAAATTAATTGTATATTTAGTCACAGTACCAAAAATCAAGCCAGACGTTAAGTCACTTGTTCCTAAATATGAAAGAATATATAATAATATAGCAAGTTACGATGAAGATTCAGGCCATAAGCTCATGATGATGGGTGATCCAACATTTTATACATGGCTACATGAAGTACGGGTGCCTCAAATTTACATACATCTATTTTATGATGTTTTTTCTAAAGTCCTGAATGGTTAGTTAATGTTTTATTGTTAGTTTTAATGAATTTCAATGAAAACTCTCTTAATCTATTTAGCCTACCCTTTCGCGAATTTACCCCAAAGGAAGACGACTTGACTCTTCCAATTATAGCCCCGTTAATTTTTGGAATTTAGGTAATTCTCTGACTTTTTTTTAAAAAAAGGATCTCTAATTCCAATTTTTGATATATCACTTTTAAACTTTTTCATAGGAGTTCAGATGGTGGCTTTAAATTATCAAACTCCAGGTCTGATATGCTATTTTAATAACGTTTCTTTTAAAATTTCATTTACATAATCACTTTTATATATTTTAATAGAATGTAAAGTTAACTGAAATTATTCGAAAAATTATTTATATATAACAGTTTAACCTATTGTTTATATAAACAGATAAGGCAATGCAGTTAAATTATGGAAAATTTAGACAAAATGGAAATTGTGGCTATGTCTTAAAGCCCGAATTCATGTTTTTGCCAAGTTTCAATCCCAATGAAGAATTATTCGCATTCAAACACATATCAAATGAACGTTTAAATATAGAAATTCAAGTAAAAATACTCTTTTAATTTTATGTAAATTGTATTAAATATTCACTGCTGTTTTATTCTTATAAATTATATGGTTTAATTAGTTATTATACTCATGTCCATCTTCATTCATAGGCATGTATTCATATAAATATTAAGGTTTTTATTTTTCATTAATTAATTTTCCTCTTCAGATCATAGCTGCTCGGAATTTGTCACGCCTTGGGAAAGCAATAATAAGTCCATTGGTTGAAGTTGAAGTATTTGGTGCCGAGTTCGACAATTCCAAGTTTAGAACTCCAATAATAGGTCTGATGATTTATAAAAATATTTTTTTAAAACATCAAAGATACTTGATAAGATAAAATATCTTAATATTAAGTAACCTAATAATAATAAGTATTATTTTTTAATACTCACAGTTGAAAATGGTTTAAATCCATACTGGAAGTATTCAAAATCGTTCACAGTGCAGAACCCCGAACTCGCCCTAATACACTTCGCAGTTTTAGAAGAAGACAACTTTGAAGAGACTAAAATATTAGGACAAGCTACATATCCAGTAAAAATGAAATATTATTCAGAATATAACATTATTATAAATTCATATTCTTAACTATCGATGATCATTAATTTGATTTTTTGCAGGTAAATTGTATAAGAACAGGATATAGAAGTGTAAATCTACTAAATAGTTACAATGAAGATATACTCGCCACACTCCTTGTTTACGTGAATCTATCATAATATGTAAATTGTAAATAGATCTTTTGATGAATTTAAATAATGTTTCATGTTATGGTATAAATAAGTGTAGACTTATTTATTAAAATATTACGACCTATTCAATCAATTGAATATTATTAATTTATCTAATAAATTTATTGACCCCCAAATTAAGTAACAAGATATGGAAAGGTTAGAATAAATATTTTGGTATTAATTGTATATATTCACAATAATAAATAATAATTGTTTACATATTTAACTGAATGATTAAAATATTAGAGGAGTAATTAGTCTAATGACGATACATACAAAGCAAATACCCTTTTCACATATTTAGCAATTTATAAAATTAATCAAACAAGCAAAAAATTTACTGAAAAGAGTTCTCGATTTGAACAATTAACTCCAATTTATTTCAAACTATCATTACAATTTTCAACAAATTAAAAATTAATAAATACCTCATTTAAAGCATCAAACTCATAATATTTAGAGAAATCCTTCTAAATGTTTTGAAATAATGTTTGATCTCAATACCATTAAAATTCTTATATAAAACTTTTGCCATATAAAGTGGTTATCAAAGATTTACGAGTCTAGAAATAATGAATTTCGCTATCAAATAACCTTAATATGCAGTTCTTCCTTCTCTTCCCTACCACATAATAACTGAAAATTCAAGATCTTTTTATATACAACACACTCATCCTTATTCCTTATTAATTAATGTACATTCTATCTAGTCATGATTTAAAAAATGAACTTCTGTATATTGCGAATAAGAAAATGTAATAAATGAAATTCAACTCAATAAAAATACTCTTACTGAAAAGATCCATACATCTGAATAAGGCTTAAAACTACACAACAGGCTGAGGGGGAGGAGGTGCAGGATGAGAAACAGCTGGAGTTGCAAAGTTGGCAATTTGGGGTGTTGATGGTGGTGGACCTCCTGGAGTAATTGCGTTTATACTTTCCGGTTGGGTGGCCTGAACAGCTGGAGCTTGCTGATGAGGAGTCACAACCTGCTGTTGTTGTTCGCTCATCAAACGCTGGTGAGCATGATGTCTTGCACGGATTTCCGCCGCACGAAGTTGCTCTAAATGGAACTGCTGACGTTCAGCAATGAGTTGTTGCCGTTGATACTCTAAAGCCTCCCTTTCTCGGTCCATTATCGTTTCCAACTCCTCAAAGTGCCGCAATTTTATTTCCAATTTCTAATAATAATAAGCCAAAAATAGATAACTTTTTATAATTGTTCATTAATCATTATTCAATTTTAGTCAAATAAAAGAAAAAATCATAAGTTCCATTAAAATGATCAAACTTACTTTCATTTGAGTTTCAACGAGAAGGGCAACCAAACTCTTAATTTTTCTTTCTTCCACAGCAGCCAAGTGCTTGGCTTTCACAGCAGCGGCTGAGAGAGCAGCAGCTGCCGAGGTTTGCAAAGTTGCATCTTTCACGAGTCTCATCTCATCCGTTTCCTCGTCCTCTTTTTCTTCCTTTTCCTCCTCTTTCTTCTCTTCGCTCTTCTCCTCTGCTTTCTCCCCCTCTTTGTCCTCCTTCTTAGAAGCTTCCACCTCCACTTTGGGTTCCTTCACTTCCTCGTCAACTTCCATTTTCTCTTCCTTTGTTTCCTCGTCCTTCTTCTCCTCTTTTTCTACTTTCACTGCCTTTTCTTTGTCTTCAGACTCTTTTTCCTCCTTCTCGGTTTTTTCATCTCCTTCCTCTTCCTTCTTGTCTTCCACTTCCGCGTCTTTCTCTCCCTCCTTCTCTTTCTCAGGAGGAGCCGTTCCTGCAATCCCGCTCTCAGTGAGCCCAACATTCGGATCCATGCTTCCCGTGTCGCACGCGTGCTTGGCCACAGTCTTCAGATGAGAGTCAAGAAGAGCCGTGGGAACTTGATCTTTGATTTTCCCAAACTCGTCCATGGCTGCTTTGGCTGCCGCTGAGGCAATCCTTGGATCAACAACAGAGGCCAGAAAGGCAACGGTCGACATTATGGGATTCCCAGTTTTGCTAAATGGAATCGGTTGAAATGCAAGAGGCCCCAATGCTCCGCCACCTTTAAATAAATAATTATTCAATTAAAAATTCCTTTTTGACAAACATTAAGTTAACGTTAATTAAAGTTTCCAATATTAATTAAAATATAAATTGATTGTATTGGCTAAATTTTAAATTACCACATGCGGGATCATCAAGATAAGGATCTTCAATTGGAAGTCTGAGAAAATGAAGGATGCATTCTTCTTGAGTTCTTGATCCAACGTGCTCGCACACTTTGTTCCAATCGTCTTTGTACATTTCAAGTGCTTCTAGAAGAAGGAGAGTTTCTTGCTCTGTCCAATCTCTCGTCATTGAAGCCACGTTTTTATTCTTGAGAATCGAACTCTTTTTGCTATATTGATCCAGTTTGAGCCCGAAAGTCGTTCCGATCTCAAGCCCCTTTTTTTCATCTCCCTTCCCAAGTCCTTCGAGGTCAAGAAGTGCTTTAGCCGCTGAAGGTTGTGGAGTCTTCGGAGGATTTATGGGTTGGAGTCCTGAGGGTGTATCAGCTAATACATGGAAGTGAGACGTCGGCGGAGGACCCATGGCTGTTGGACGACTGTCTGCGTCAACCTAGTTAAATTATTTAAATCAAATCAAGAAATTTGAGAAATAATCTTTTATTAGTTATACTAGATTATCAACAAGGAATTTAGAAATGAAAATTTTTTATGGGAATCATGTAATATTTTACCTGATAATTAACAAGGCCCCATTGCTCAAGAAAAGCATGAACTCTCATGATGGCACAAACGTCCCCAGCCAAATTTCTCCTACACGCTGTACTCGTAAGGTATTCGTTCGGGTTGAGACGATACGTGTCCAGCATGAAGTTTCGATAAGCCAAGTAGATTTCGGGCGACTTTGACTTGTTTCTTCCATTGAAGAACTCGGGCAAGGCTCTCTTCTCTACTGTATGAATGGAATTGTAATCGAACCAGGACGAGTAACTAGGAACCACAATGTGATGCGTCTGTTCCGTGACATTATCATCAGCAGGATCCTCTTTTGCCAAATATTCAGTTTGGCCATTTTTAGTCAAATCGGGCATTTTGGCCAAATCGTCTCCATTTTTGTCTCCGTTTAGCCCTGGATTTGTATTTTCGTCATCGAGGTCTGCAATGGCTCCGCTTTTGACAGGCTGGAAATCCGGTTCTAACTTCTTCATGTTCGTCACTTTTGGTACGGCGATCTCAGTGAGAGTCGTTTCGGGTGGAGGATCATCAAAATCCCTGGAGTAATCCTCCTCATCCACAACTTTTGAAGGGCCTTTTTTATTCGCTGGCGTATTTGCACCTCCCTTTTTGCTCCTCTTGTTGCTCTTCGGTGGAGGCGACGGACTTCGCTTGCTCTTCCCAGCCACACGCCCAGACTTTTTTCCTGGTGTTTTTCCAACGGATACTGAAGCCTCCTGGCTGGCAACTTCCTCGAGATCGTCATATGAGACGCGGAGTGCATTTGTCTTTTTCTTTCCCTTTTCATCCACTTCATAATCCTCCTCGTTCATGAACTCGTTGAAGGCATCGAGATCAACGAGCCAATTGGCAGAGACTCTCCAGTTCTCTTCCTTTGGGGGAAATGAGCTTTGGTCTGGAGGATCTCGATCAATGGTTCCAAGATCAATGGGGAGCCAATTGTTCCTGCTGTCTGGAAAATAGTAGTAGTGGAGCATGACGTAGCGTTCCTTTTTAAACACAGGACGAGCATAGTCCTCAGGATCTGGATCACAACGCGGATAAATGACATGGGTTGCGTTTTCTTCGTCGTCAATGATCCGGATTTTGTGCTTGGTTGCAATATCCTTGTAGGTCGAGATCTCTTTCTTGTCTTTCTCAAGACAGGCAGCGGTGAAGAAGATGGAAGGTTGAACCCAACAACCGGAAGTTGATAAAGCAGTTTCAATTGAAAGTAGCATTTCAATCATTCGCTCAACTCGAGCAGGTGCCTGAAATTAATGAAAATCATTTATTTTTTTATAAAATAAATACTCCAATTTCAAAGAATAAATGATTATGTAATATTAAAATTTCATTAATTGTATTAATTTTTGTACCTGGAAATCAAATCGTCTCCATCCTTGGTCTGTTTTAAATTTATAAACAGCTCCAAGAATTTGACATAGCCCACCAGCGGGTCTAAAGTCCATGAAATATTTCACCTGTAAGAAAATTCTTTTAGTAAAATTCAAAATAATTTATGATTTAGCAAATAATAGGATAATATGATATTTAGCAAATAATTTAAAGTTAATTACGGGTATTCTTGTTATAGCTCTGCTTGTAGCATTTTGTCCAAAATGGTCTTCTTGAAATTGCCAAAGCTGAGTAACTAGTAAACCAAGACTCTTGTTCGTAGGAGGATCCGACGCAACATACTGAAAAGACAATTCCCATTTATTGAGTAAAAATCTAGTATCAAAAGTCACACATAAATGAACTTGTTCAATAGTAATATTACCTTCTTGAAATTCCTCATCAACCATGTTCTGACTCCGTCAAACTGAGCTGAAATCTCAGGTGTTTCATAAAATTTATTGTTGGCGTTTCCATTTTCCTTTGCTTCAAATTCGATCGTCATCTTGATTTAAGTAGAAGAAAATCCAATGTCTGTTTGATCAAACCCTGAAATTAATTAACCATGTAAATACCATCATTAACAAACACTAATATTTACATCTTACACCTGACATAATGATTCATTAAAATCACTATAAAAAATATCTCCTTAATACCGAACGTTTTATTTTATTTAATTAGCTCCAATACCTTTTGTGCGAGAGCTTCTACACAGTTCTTCCTTGATATCTTGACTTCACTCCTTTTGATGGTGACGGTGGCAATTGTCAAAGGTGAGTTGTCCCTGCGCTAACGACGGTCTTGGGCGAGGAGTCGCGAAAAGTCCGTCAATTTGACTCTTTAGGAGTGTATGAATTGTATATAGCCAGCCGAGTTTTTCTCTTCTCCGAGGGCAGAAGCAAACGCCAAAGAGAATTTTTACAACAGCGCCGGCCGGACGCAAACTCATTTCTCTATCACTCCCTTTCGCTAGATCTACTCAATGTTCCCCGCTCAAAAGAAACAGAAGTCTCCCAATGCCCCCAACTCATCGCGGTAAGTTATATTTTCAATTTTCGGATCATCTCATATAGTACATCTTCTCTTCTCATCCCGTCATCCCATCATCTTCACATCTTCTCATCTGAATTCACCGTCAACAATTCTCATATCTAATATTAGGTTTCATATTCTAAATTAGAAGATTAGAATAGTTTTACTCTTATTCAAGTCTTGACATTATAAGGAAAAGTAAGTATTGAAAATTGAAAATGAACAAAGTGATTTCATTGGGCATTTTTCTATTAATTGCTCCGGTCCTTACGAAAAAATCAGATTCTGAGAGTAAGCCAGACTGGGCTAAGAAAGATATTAGAGATTATTCGGATGCGGATCTCGAACGTTTATATGAACAATGGGAGGTATGTACGATGATAAAAAAATTGAGTCGTGAGATAATGAACTTACAAGTAATTACTTTTGTTTGTATACACAGTTCATTGATTTTGTCGGATATTTATTTTTTGGTTGTAAATAGGAAGATGAAGAAGCACTTCCACCGGATGAGCTTCCTGAACACTTGAGGCCTCCAAGCCCAGGATTAAATTTTGACATTAATAAGGTAAAACTAATGAATTGAGTCAATTATGAGATGATAAACTGTTATTATTCAATGAGTGACATTCATGTGTTCTCTTTTTATAGATTGGACAATTGTCACCTGATGAAATTATGAAAATGACAAAAAAGGGTAAAACTGTCATGATGTTTGTTAATCTGGATGGGTCTCCTGATAAGCAGAGATGTGAGGAGTTGTCGCAATTGTGGCAGTCATCTCTCCGAAATAATCATATTCAAAGCGAGAGGTATTTAGGTTTATTCAGCAACTAATTTAATTTTAATATTTATAAAATTATTAATCTATGAACGGGAATATATCAAGAATACGGGAACACACTAATCTAAATACCAGGTGAGTGATTTTTAGTCAATTTGATAGTGCTGATTACGAATCTGAAGTCAGTTTGCGGCGGTCTCTTAAAATTGCTGAGTTATGAACATTTAAAGTTAAATGGAAAGTTTAAGCATAGGGGTGGAATGTAAATTAAAAAAGCCCGACCATTTCTATCCTACCGCTCAAGTTATGGATAGTTTTACTGATCTTGACATGACCTCTCGATTCGCTCGGGATGTTTTGAGGAGAAAAGAGGAAATGAAAGCTCTTTTGAAACCTTGCTCTTTCTTTACTTTTTAATATTTCGAACTTTTCTCAAACCTAACCTAACTTAACCTAATATAAAATAATCAAAAATAATTTCCTAATTGAGAAATAAAGGAAAATAAAATCGAGTCAGAATCTTTAAATGTCCATAACTCAATGTCAGTCATTTTAAGAGACCGCCGCAAACTGACTTCATATTCGTAATCAGCACTATCAAATTGACTAAAAATCACTCACCTTATATTTAAATTCGTGTGTTCCCGTATTCTTGACTTATACCATGAACGGTTTATTCATTATACAAATACACATTCAATATTATACTTATTAATTATATAAATAAATACTTGCAATTAATTAATGCTAATTAATCAACTATCATTTAAATTTATAATTAATACTTGCAAACTTTTCGATTAGGATTAATAAAATATTTGCTGGAATTGTTTTATAGATATGTCATAGAAGAAAGTCGCGTTATTTTCCTTTTTCATGATGGTGCACAAGCTTGGGACGCAAAAGACTTTTTATTAGAACAAGATGGTGTTTTAAATCTCACTTTAGAAGGGCAAGTACATGACAAAAAAGGAAAGAAAAGTGAAAAATCGACTCAAAAAAGCGAAAAAGAAGAACTTTGAGTAAATGTGCCAAATATGTAACATATTCAATGTTATGAATGCTTAATGAATGTGATTTCTAATTTGACTTACAAACAATTTTGAATATGAATATGTATTGTACAATAAAAAGATTAGAAAATACTTTATTCGTTATATCAATACGTCATACATACGCTCACACAATTGAACTTTAAAATTTGTTAGCATAAAATATAAACATAAGTATAAAATTGGATATAATTAGTTTGCGTTTTTAATAGTAAATTGAAAATAATATTACACAAAAGAATCAACTAGCATTATTGATATTTGTATTTGGAATCGAGTGATCTGTTTTCCATCTCTTAATAAGACTTGCCAAGGCCTCGGGGTCAACTCCGTCTTCAATTAAACGAATGCAATAGCTCAATGAATTTGAGTCCAGGCCAATATTCAAGACATCTGACATTTCCTTAATGATCTTGAAGGCTTCTTTGCCTTGCGATCTTCTTCTCAATTTCTCATCAGGAGTCAATCTTGAAGTACTCGACATTGTTGTGTTCTTGCGCTTCCTAAATAAAACAAGAATAATTTAAACAAGATCATTCATAATTATTTGAACAAAAAATAATAATAAATAAAGTGAATTTATGATATACAAGTTTATTAATTTATTACCTTACTTTTTCTTAAAGATTATTAAAGTTAAACTTTTCGGCGGATAGACGATTGCAAATACGCAATGACCCAATGACAAAACAATGAGCTCTCCGCTCTTCTATTCCTCTGGGTTCGGAACAGAATTTAGTTAATAGCCATCAATTGTCTCAAATTATGAATGCTGCATGAGCATGGTGAAAAGACGTTTTTGGCTTGGCCTTTGGCCATGCTATACTCCTATACACCATCATAGAAAATTATCATTTGCACTTTGACCCATCTTCTAAGGCATTAAGATCTTCGAAAATATAAACCCGCCATTATTAAGGCGATTATTGATCTCCTTGAAATCCCGGGTTCAACTTTATAGAGCCGCAGTAATTATAAATTCTCGAATTTGAAATTAAATAGTCGGATCCTACTATATAATATAACATCTTATTGATCAGAGCAGAGCAGTGACTCAAATTATTCCTCTTTATAATACATATAAGCCATTCACAATGAATCCTCAGCATGAATGTGTACATCATGGTGTTTGGGATGCCAACATTGTTCAATTAGATCTTGCTTTGTTCAACCCCCACGTCAAACTCACTTTGGGCTGATTTACAAAGAAACAAGGAAATTGAATCTCGTAATGATCAATGCGTAATCCACTTGAAACCTCACACGAGACGTCAGACTTACAAAGTAGATTAGCCAAGCCTGGCCCAGAATGGAAAAATTGGGGAAACACATTCTGGTCGAAAGCTGGGTGGGATCCAATTTCATTATTATTTCACTCGTAAGACTCGTAACTAACTCAAAGGAGTTGAAGAATCAAAGAGGCGTCCTGAGTTATGAACTTCTCATAATGTGATAGAGATTTAATCTCACACCGCCCTTTGTGAATCTCATCACTCCTCTAATTGCGTTTTCACAAAAGAGGAAAAGTCCGTCGCAAATGTCACTTTACATTCAGGAAGGTCGGGGTAGAAATATTGGTTAATTTGTCAAAGGACATTGTCAAGAAATAAACATAAAATCTGTTTCCCGATTCACACATGTGCTTACGTACAAGTGGTCAAAAATATTTACACCTGCTCAAGTCTCCTATAACGTATAATCTAGAATTTTCGGCATTGTTCATCAACAATATATCACTTTCACGTGAAACATGAACCAAATGTAATGTAAATGTAAAAAGACTGTAAATATAGTACTCTACCCATACTCTACTATACGACCATACCTAATAAGAAGTCTGTATATTTTAAATGGTTAAAGGTCTTTTTCATTTATTACCCAGTTTAGCTTCCGCATTTAGATAAAAATTTGCCACATCCTACTTATTTTTAATTATCATTAAAAAGTTGTCGTAAGCAAATATTCGATTGAATAGAATAAAGTCATTATTATAATGGACTCTAACCATTCATTTATGTTTTCTTTAATAAATATTGGATTGGGGCATGTAATTGACTTAAAATTTCAATTTCCCTTTAGATGAGGCACAATTGGTTTCGGCTTCCTAAATGCTACTACTTACATTTACGTTAGTAATTTCAATGGGAGGCCGCTGATAATTGCAAGTTAGATTTCATTAAAGAGTTGAAGCATAGATGTATTCTCTCTATCAAACTTATTAATACACTTCGTTTGAATGAAACGTCTAATTTCCATCATTAGAGAAATTCCTCATTTCCTTAGGGTTTGAAAGGAAGAGGCTTGGGAGTCTCCTCTCTCAAGGGCAGCAGGACCAGGCCATAATAAACAACTTACCTCCTTCTAATTCATTTCAGATTCGCTCAACTCTTTGAGTTTTGCCTCAATTTTCGCGATTCTCACTCAATTCGCCTTCTCCGCCACTCGCCTCCTCCTCCCTCTCAAATTAAAAGTGCTAATGAGGTGTGTGATGGCAGTAATGTACGCAGCAGAGGTCCTCTCGTTAACTCTTCACTCACATTTGGTCAATCTCAGAATGAATGGATGAATGTACAAATCTTCCGAGGTCCACCATTCTCAAGCGGATCTCCTCATCTCATCTTTCGTAGACTTTATGGCAGACTTAATTCCTTTCATTATTAGCTCATTCTCATTCAGTAGTTGATTGAGATTCGTATTCAAGTTACCAGAAGCTAACGAACCTCCTCGGGACAATCTTCATCATAATGAAGACTCATTTCTAAAGAGTCATAAGTATTTAGTATCTGGAGATCATGTAGGTAATGAAAAGGAATTCGGAGGAGGTTATGAGGACTTGTAAGGGAACTTGACTTTGAGCTGTTCCTCCCTCTTTATTGCATGTTGCATTCGTTGTTTATTGCCCGCCCTCCCACCCTGACTCACTCATTCATGGAGATGAAAGGAGTAAAAAAATAGAATGAATGAAAGTTCAACTCATCATATTTCCATATTATTCCTACATAATGGGCTCTGATGGGAGGATTCCTCATTCATGAATTCATTTCTTATATTATTGGCCTATAATTGCGAATCGTGGAACTCCCTCCAGCCTGATTTATTTGTTTGCTTTACCTCCTCGCATAATATGAAGATTACTATGGACCAGCGGCGAGGGACAATTTCCTCGTGAGTAAGGTGCCTCCTTAATGGCAGCCTTTTTCAACGACTCCGAGTGATGTGCCTTGGATCCAACACCTGCGAATCTTCTTATCTCCATCAACGACCCTCATTAAATTCTCCGAGTTTTTACTCTCTTACAACTCCACTTCTTATCCTCTTTTTAATGCACCGCATATGCCGACGTTCCCAATTTTCCAAAATGTAACCCTTCCATATGTGAATCTCAACTATGTAATTATTTCCCTCAATCTGAGCTATCGGAGCTTCAAATTGTTTTCTCTTATCACTGACTTTGTAATTCAAGCTTTTTGACTTTTCCTCTCATGTGAACTCTAATAATTAACTTCGCAGTTTCGTGGGAGTCATAGGTCATGGGCGTATTTTTATAATGCTTGAACAAATCGCATAGATTTTTTAAACAAACTTAATGCTGTCATAAATTAAATGAAGCTCATCTTAAATAAAGTAATAATAAGCCCATAAAATTTTTAAACTCGTTTAAACTCAATTTTTACACGTGTTAGTCGCATTACTTTGGTTGGATTGAAAGAAAAAAATCTTTACTGCACAATTTAGGCACGATTTCACATTCAACTGACTTGAATGACTATCCATAACCTAACGCAATGAAGATGCACATTTCAAAACAATGTCATATTTTACAGGTTCATGGTTTTAAGAGATGACTTTTCGTGCTGAAGGAATCAGACATTTGCTTTGCTTCGCAAGCTCTCAGGAGTCTTTATCAGATATGTATCTTATAATTATACCAAGACTTTCTTCTCAACATTTGCCTATATACTAAGTAGCTATGCTATTAAAGAAAAGAAGAAATCATATTATATACAGATATATCGTAAGTAATATCATATGCAATTAAACGAATTTATATGTTCTTGAATACAGACAATTTTAAAATTACATTCATCCCTCATTAAGTCCATGTTCTTACTTAAGCCAAATAAAAAAATCAAACTGAAAATGAAATCAATAATTATATATCTGAAGAAAATCTACACTGTAAATACTTTAGATAGTTAAGGATAATAAGTTATTGAAATACTCAGGTGTGCAATGCTTCTAATGAAATACGTTACACACACTTATTAAATGTAATTGATTAGAATCTTAAGTAATTTCACCTGAAATGGTAAGCTCAACCTTTTATGAAGAACAAGAGCAATTATAATAATTGTGTTATTAAACATGGATTTGGTGAATTTTAATAAAGCGATTTAATTCATCTTGAGTAAATTATTTAGTTTTAATTGCCATGAAATAGTAAATGCTTATTTGAATACGGTATAATCCGCATGACCATTGGTCGTGCTAAAGCGCTCTTTGGTATGAATTACATTTTGTATAATCCAGAGAGCATTAGAGACTTAGAAGTTTCAGCTCCCACACGAAATTGAAATGTGCGGAGTCGGAATTTGGAGCTGCGAAGCACACTTCGGAATACTAATTAAGAAGAGGGAGACAAAGTTGAGGCGAAATGTTATAGGTAAAAAAGTGGATTCATAGGATTAGTAATATAACCAATACGAACACGATGGAGTGAGTCTACAAGAGCGATCGCCGAATTTTATGACGAAATGAGGAAGAACAGGTCCATTTGAACACCTGACTAAATTCCAGCTTCTTTGCTTCACTGGTTCTCTCGGTTCCCTTTTGTTTGCATTTGGCAAGACATCAATTCTCAGCCTTAGCCGAGCCCCCTACTTAGACCCAGAAGACAACTCTAATTAATCTCCACTTTTCCAGAATGTGTTTTATACCCAGATAACTTTTTTCTCCACTTTCTTCTATTATATACTCTTCACTTTGATCCTCACTTTTCAGCAATATAGTAAGTATATTTTCCAGAAAGGTCTTAAAGAAGAGAAGACCTGCAGAGCTTCTCTGACGACTCTTCACTTTCAATTCTAAACCTCAGCAGATTTTGACATATATTATAGTTCAGCCATCGTAAACATGTATAAAGAAACGAAAGCATTTACATATTCAAGAATTTTCTTTCCATTACAATCAAGACTCACTCTGCTTTTATGTTCAACTCCTTAAGTTCAAGTAATAGATCCCTATAAGCTCAAAGAACTTCTCTTTGGATTGCAAAAATTGTGTGAAACAACGAGAAATATTTGTATGCATCTCCTTTGGCTTGTAAATTTATTTAAATATATAACTTCTGTAATTATTATCGTTACTTCAACAGACACTTTCATTAAAAACTTATCCAGTACTATTATGTTCGCATTCATAAATAAGACGTCGGATGGTCAGATGCTTCATGGAAGGATCATTTATATGTATAACAAATTGCACAACGTTACAAGCTATATCTTCATATTAGAATATCTTAAAATTTTGTACTTCGATTATATCATTTAAATGGATCAGCTTCGGAATAAATCTAGAATTTTAGTAGAAAAATGAACGGACACAATAGGTAAAATATACTCTCTGAAGTAAATGAGAAGAAAATTCAAGTTTGAAATATTAGCACTATCCGATCAATAGTTTTAGTGTTTAAATATTAAATCTAAAAGTAAGTTCCTGACTAAAGAATTAAAGTAGAGAATAACAGAAAGTTTAATCTACAATAGGCTACAAGTTTAAACATAGATGCTTATAATGTTTAAAAAAATAAAACCATTAATACAGAGAGACCGAGACTGCATTTTTCTTAAGAACTGGATAATACTACTAACTACTTACTGAAGTTAATCTCAAAATTATTCAAATGGAAATCTTCTTAACTTTAAAGCTCTTACTCTTCATTTAATATGAAGTGTAAAAAATAATAGGTTGTGCAAAGTTGAACTTAACAAGTTCTTTCACATAAAAATTCAACACGTGGTTGGGATTAGGATTAAGCAAAATGTAAACCGTAGGAGAGAGAATGACTCTTTGAATATTCGTTAGGTTTTTATGGCTCTAGCCTCCTGACTCAATTCATTATTCTTCTACCCCAAATGTATAAGATGGCAAAAACTTGTGAATTCGAATTCAATTCAATCTTATCAATGAAGCGAGGAGAGATTTCTTAGAATTAAGTATTTATAATGAATACAAACAATACAATTGAATTTAAAGTTCCTTTAAAGGGGAAGGGTCTTTATAACTTAAATCCTTTAGTGCATTTTTATGTAGTGAACCGATAAGAAGCATGGAAGATTTGTATCTTTATATATAAGTATAAAGTGATTCTGTTAGGAAGACCAATTAAAAAATTTGTATTTCAACTATTACACTTTACACCGCAGGATGCGCGACGACACTTTTTTATGTAATGACCTTTAGTTTAACGATTTCTCCCACTTGGATGAAAAATCAATTGGACGAAGAGGAATTAAATTTAATGGCCATTGTGACATTAGCAAAGGATGCAAATGTTCTGGCTTCTGCGAGACTTTTCGAAGACATGGGGGGGAAACAATGGGAAAGGTGGACAGTGAATATCAATTGACTCATTCAACTAATGGGATCATGTTCAAGTTCAAGAACAGTGGAAAATCACTGAGGCGATTTGTGATTAACAAATAAAAAGACTCTAATGATTAAGGAGAGTACAATGAAGAATGCATGTAAGATTGCATTCGTACCATATCAATTTACTTGTTCATTTTTAGCGTCTTACATCAACAGCGACTTAATTTATTCATATGGGGAGGTGAATTGAAATTATACACGTTACTCATCTGCGTGCAACCAGTGACTGAAATTACCCTTAAAATTGATTAATTAAACAACTCCAGAATTATTAATCAGCTTTTCTAATAAAGCAATAAAATAGGCAAAAAATGAGTTACGTAATTCAGTAGAAACTGAATGCAATTCCCAGGTCAAATATATGAATGAGAAATTTAAATTTTTATTTGCTTAATAAAATATTTAATATAAAAAATGAAAATTACTTTTAACTTCTAAGGTATAATGTATGTAATATATGATAGACGTCAGAGTTGGGATTTCGAATATCCCATTTTATCGAAAAGTTAATGTTCTCATATACATAAAGAACAATCCTTAATGAATGGCATAAAAATGAATTCGGGTGTATGATATCATTTTTCAATGTTAGAGAGATTGATAAGGTGACTTTAAAGAATAATTGACCAGAAATCATCATGTATGATATGTTCATGCTCACATCCAACGCAATGGAATATCACGTAATTTGAGGAAATTTAAAATTATGAATCATTTCCATGCCCTACCTTTCTCAGAAACTCGGATAGAAGAAAATTCCTCAACATTAATAAGTGACTTGAGTACAAAGGGATGGTTAAAAGATGATAAAACTTCATGGTCAAAACTTTAGTTGAGTTTAATTCCCTTCCTGTCAACCTCATCAGATCCTCTCATCACTAATTGAATTAACCCCTTATTTTGAACAGTAAAGGAGTTTAAGTAGATGCGTCATCCAGTCATCCTCATCCATAAACTTATTCCTTAATGTACCAAAACAATGCCTAAAACATCATGCAAATCATGTTTTAATCTTAAGGGGATTCTCTTAACAACTTATCACATTTTTCGCATATTATTCATTTTCGGACTTTCGTGACCAATGTTTAAATGTATGAAAAAATGTTTTTCTCAGTTTTTGCCGTTAGAATTCGGCCCTCCAACATACATGCATATTATATTCACGAATTATGAACACCCATGAAATGTGATACACACACGTTTAGAAAAAAAGTAAGTTCCTACAATTCATTATAAATTATAAATGAATTTAAGATTTATAAATATCAAACACATAAGAAAGGATTACAACAAGTGCAGGTACTTATTATTCTTATAATGATGATTCAAAATTGTTGTTTTGTCATTTCAGGTAATTTCATTCAAATACAATTTATGCAGGATTAAAATCAATCAAACTCTCCGTCATAAATAAGAACACGATGGAAAATAGGAATATGAATACAAATAAGTATATATACAAGATACATAATAATAAAATTCCTTGATCAACTCATCTTAGAATATTATAAACTCACTCACAAAGTTATTTTAAGTTTTTTATCACTGTTTTATGATAATTTTTATTGTCTATTATATATTGCCAGTTTAAATATTTTATTGGGGCTATTGAAGTGACAGTTATATATAATAAAAAATAGTCAGTAAACATGATCCTATGATTGGGACCATTAAACATTTATATTAAATTGTATAAAGTTTAAACATAATAATAAACCCCACAGAATAAGAACTATTTACCTCCCTAGTTCTGAGCGTGAGCATCCTAATCCACATATCTCAAGATCTAAATTATTAGCATTAATCTTGGTATTAATATTCGTGTAAGGTAATAAACATAAAAAATGAATTAAAAATTCGAAGAAAATTGCGCATCGACCCAAGATGAGATACCCATGTAAATTGACTCTTCTACTTAAATGGCGCGTGAAGCGAGAGATTGATACGGGGACGGTTGAGTGGAAGGGTGAGGTCAGGAACAGAAGAGGGAAGTGAGTTGACAATTTGAGGGAGGATGAAAAGACCCAGACTTGACTCCTGTCGCCTCCTGCTACAACTCTGATGAGGACGATGCGACGTCTTGAATATCAATTCCCCTGGGATTTTTTAAAAAATTAAAAGGATTAAGATCCCATGAGCGTCGAATTCACCGTTCACAAGACATTCTTTTTCCCTCCTCACTTCAAACACGAATTAATACAATGAGCAGGACCCATTACACCACCTTTGAGATTAAATAGTCGTATCAAATCCTCACACCACCAAGACGCTGAGGAAAGCACTATAACTGACTGAGGAGGAAAGCTCCCTCATAAAAGAGAATGTTAAAAAGAAGCTACTGCTCCCAGGTGGATTCAAAAATACAAAAAAGAACAAGTCAGTCCACTTGGTTCCTCAACTTTCCTTCATCAAATAGACAGTGGAGCCATTAATCAATTGACCTTTGACATACTAATTTTTATTATTACCCTATCAAAGAATAAAAAATTATGTGGCTGGGCGAGGGTGCGAGAGTGAAGAAGATGCAGCGTGTATTTTCATTGATGAACTCAATCATTTAGTCCCAGAGCACCCTTATGGACGAGATCTTGACTCAATTCCTCATTCTCATCATTGAGATTCAGAGTAGACTCGCTGTCTCTTTGAGAAAACTCGAAGGGTGTTCATGTTCTCTGATCGTTGAACCCGCCCTCATCTTCCTCATCCACTATGTATGAATAATTGCTATACGATCCGTCACTCGTCTAACTGTGCAAGAGATCTCAAATTGTAGCATTTTTGACATTGCCCCTTTGACAGGGAATTGAAAAGGATAATTATCTCATCTCCTGATGAGCCAAAGCTTTACAGCCCTTGCTCCTTCCTTCTCAAATTATTGCGTGTTTCATTTTAATTTCTTTCCGCCTTTCCCAATACAAGTCTCATAGTCCGTTGTGTGGAAGTGAGTTCTCGAATTTGGGGGCTTTACATGAAGGAAAGCACCTCCTCTTATTAGTTGTGAGAAAATGAGTCAAAACGCGTGTTTTTTTCCTCCTTCTCGACTCGCCTTTCCTCTTTCTTGAACTAAACATTGTTTTTACGGGATCATTCATCTTTCTTCTGGGGATCGCATTACATAAATCTGGGAGTAAACACACAACATGATCTCATTCGCATATGACCCTTCCTACAATGGAACATTTTAATACGCATCTGTTTTTCCCAAATCTCCTTTTCCATGGCGTGGCTGATTAAAGTGACGTACATAGAAATTAAAATTAAATAATTGAACAGTAAAGTGAGATCCAAAGTTCAACGAATCCTGCGCAAACAAACTTAAATTAAGAGTAATCTTGTTTTCGTAGAAAGAGCTAAAGGGCTAATCATAATTATTACATACGTATAAGGATCGAGGAAGGATCATATAAATATAGGGAGATGCAAATCTTAGTAAGTTATGCAAGTCGGAACTTGTCAAGATATCAGCAATGAGAAGAAAAGAGCGATTATTTAAGAGCTCTTCTACTGATTATCATTGAACTAATCAGTGAAGCCTTAAGTTAGATTTTAATGATCTTTCCTAGACATTACGGAGCTTTGCAGATTCACTTTCGATGTTCTCCCAAAGGGGCCAAAGACGCGGAAGTGAGCGGTTAAAAATGCACAAGCATCTGCATACAGGAAGGTGAGGCTCGCGATTTTGACCTGAAAGAGAATGTGAGATAAAAGGAGTATGGGCAATTGAAGGATTCTCAAATCATTGAGTTCAAGTACTTTGCTGATCACTTCAAAGGTCCTCTTATCATTCTTGCATAAGAGGAAGAAAAGTGAGCGACGAGTCTCTCTTTTCCCAAACAAAACAGCATTAATAAATGAATCCCATATCCAATGTACGCCTACACCTTCCGCTCCCCCTCCTACAACTCACAAGTCAGTTATTCATAAAAGTATTTCTGTATAATGGTCCATTATTTTATTATTATGATACCGGGGTTTGTTTGGTTGTTTCATACGAAGGCGCAGCCTGAATTTAATGGTCCTCTCTTTTGGGAAAAAGGTGGGCCATGCTTTGATGGAAAGTGAACGAAGAATCAATAAATAAGATGGGCATTCCATAGTGGGAGTCCGAGGGGAAGCATTTTCTTCATTTCTGCAAAAGTTTATAGGGTCAAAGGGCGGCGCAGCTGGCAATGTAACTTCCTCACGAACTCCCGCCTCAAGAAATGAAAGTAAAGGTGCAGATGAGAAAGACATTGATAATGAGAATAATGATAATGAGCTAATAGATAAATACAAGCGACGGTGTAGTAAAACTCTAATGCATGTGTAAGATATCCCTGTACTTACATAAGCGGCACATAAAAACATTCACTGTTCGATCATGACTCGACGACCAAGCCCTTCATCATCACCATTAAATTCCTTCGTTATGTTCTATGTATTTCCTTTTCCACAAAATCATTTTGCCATTGACACTTGTTCAAGTGGTTCTCCTATCATTTTTTCCTAATTACATCTGCATAAGTAACAATTTGATTTTATTTTTTCCACGTGGCATTCATTGTCATTGTTTTTATGAGCTTTCTGCTTCTTTTTCTCATTTCCTTTCCAAATAAATTAAAAACAAGGTTTTAATAAGTTTATTATATAGGTATGTATATTAGATTCAAAATGAACACTCTTCATTGTTTCAGTTTCTGAAAGATTTTATTAATTTCTTGCTAATGTTTGCATATCCACTTATGATGTATCAAGAAACTCTCATTGTCGGTTTACTTTGTTGAATGTTTATAATCCAATTAACATGAATTAAATCCAAAGCTTAATGGCTTATACTTCTTGTACTATTTTTTACCACAGAGTTTTGATGCGAAGCTTTTCAATTAGCAAATTGCGTTTGTGGCGCATGTATTACATCGTTTTTTTCTATTTGAGGATTCAATTGGTCAGTGTGGTCAATCTTTTAAATATTGTGTATTTCAATTGTCTTTGTAGCAACTAATAAAAGCTACTACCTAGCTAATAAAAGCTTATATATAGTGATATTTAAATGCCGCTTTCCTACTTTTATATAAAGAGTTATTATTATGCTTGAAAAACTGCGTACATGTATGAGAATATTACAATTTGTACAATTTTACATAAATGTTCTAATGAAGACTTTTAAATGTACTTAAAAATAAAATTTAGTATCATTGCAGGTCAGATATACGATCTTGTAGGATTGTATTTCAAATGGCCATTGAAGTTAACGCAAAACATCCTATCTAAATGCTAAAGCGTACTTACAAGAAAAAACACTAAAAGTTTTGTGAATAATGAATTTCCCGAAATATTTACATTTCGAGTGAATGACAATGATGGAAATGAGTGTAGAAAACTTGAATCCTTGAAGAAATTAGATGATTAAACGACGACGATAGATTTTATGCCCACATTCATTCAAGGTCTTTTCCTCAAGTGAAAAATGTCAAGAAACCAAGTTTTCTGATGAAAATTTTGAATTTCTTCCTCATCACAAGAAACAATAATATATAAATAAACCTACTTTTAAAATTCACTACAAAAACGCAATTTGGAAGCGTTTATTTATCAATTATGGATTTAGGAATTGAGATTTTGACTTGCTATTATTATATACTGGAATTTATTATTGAATAGAAAAAGCATCACATTTACCGGAGAAATTGGCAAAAAACAATGGATGAAGGAGCGAATGTGAGCATTGGACATGCACATGCAATTTGAACACAAACGTAAATGAGTAAACATAACTAATGATAATGATGTAGCTCGAGAATAATTAATTTTTTCTTAAGTAAATACTACAAATCAACCGACAATTTGAGTAAATTTCATCTTTAACATGTCCCAAAAATGAGCTCTTTATTCGTTTTTCTTGCAAATGTTTATTTTTATTCTACCGACCATTGTTTAATTTACACATTGAAATTTCCTATGCGCATTTAGTTTTTTACAGACTGCATGCGTCTACTTTTACTTATTGCTCCTACTTACAGACATACAGTCTCACATATGCAATGAGTGATTTTAAAAGATAAGAAAACGTCACAAAATGTCACTTATTCATGCTCAAAAGTCCTTATTATGTGAAAATTTACAAGACGTTTAACTCCGATTGTTCGATTGTTAGCAGAAACTTCAAAAAGTGAATCTACTCGTCAGAATTTGGATTGTACATAAGTGTTAAGCCACGAGCTTAAAATGGTATTTGCCATGCCTTATTAAATATTTTAAAACCAAAACCGTTGGTTCATAATTCATTTCCTACTTGTAACGTCAAACGGGTCTTTATGTTTTAGATTCGAGAATAATGGGACTTCTATCAAGTGAGAACATGAATAACATGCTGCCTGATGAAGTTCACAAAAATAAACAATGGATCATGAATCATGATGTCTTCAAGCCGCTCATCTCCTATTTAGCATTCTTGGTATTCCTATTTTCAAATGTAATCGTTTTTGATGATCATTCTCAAAAGACACTCATTGTTCATTCCCAAATTTCTTGCGGCAAAAATAGCGAGGAAAAAATAAACTTTCACGATTCTCAAATTACAATTAACATCCTCCAGATTATCCAAAATAATGTCCTTGGTCTATTCAAGATTTCCTACATGTGAGTGAATAGGAGAATCTTCCTCACGCATTGGTTGCTGGATCTCTTTTCCTGAATCATTATTTCGAACCAGCCAACATACGTGTAGGGAGCTTTTATTGACAGAATTACTATGTAATATGTAATATTTCTTTTATGATTTGGTATAGTGATTTGAATACGTTGAATTGACTTGGTCTTCGTGGGGGAGAAGTAAGTATTTAAATCACATTGCAATACAATACAAACAATGCAATAAAAAGTATAGCAATTTTCCATGATGAGTTAAGCAAATACTTAATCAATTTACTCCTTAACAAAAGATAAGATGGTCAAACTTGATTATTTTATTACTTTATTTTGTATTATGATGGGAAATTGATAGACTAGGACGACGACGTTTAACTACGAGTATTTACATTATTTACTTTGTAAGTTCGCGTAATACCACCTTATAAGAGAGTAATATTATTCCTCGTGTTTAATGATAGGAGATTAGATAAGATTACTCCGCCATTCCCATTTATTTATTAGTACATATCCTAAGGTTCTTCATCTCTTCGTACAAATATTCACTCACTATTGTACAGTACAGATAGTTCTACTTTTGATTAAAAATCACATTTCCTTTTTCTTATTTATTCAAAGCTATTTTATTGGGGTTTTCATTTTTATTATAAAAGTTACATATTAGAATAAGGAAAAAATAAATTAAAGATGCATATAAACAAAATGTAATAAAATGAGATTTCTAGGTCAAAACATTTTGTTTTTGAGATTGATGCATTAAACTATAAAAGCTCAAGAATGGTCACTCGGTCATGAAATTAAATATATTGTTGAGTGGGTAAATAAAGGTTAAATTTCGTGGTCATCCAAATGGCAATATAGGCAATATACATTTAAAAAGTAAATCTTTTTTTGAAGATTACCTTCAAATTTTGAATAATTTTTATAATTGTTTTTACTATTGTTGGATCTCATTTGCTTTGTACATACATATTACACCATTGCACATTTATTTTAAAAAAGCGTTAAACTTGCGAAACGACAATTTTACTATCATTACATGCATTAATGCATTATTTATTTTCTCAGTCCTTACTATTTGTTTTAGTTAAGTCCAAATGATACGGTGTCAATTCAAGAGCTAATATCTAGTTAATATATTTAAAAATTATGAATATTATTTATGGTCTTTCATGTCCTAGTTATACTCAAACACTAACAATAAGAGTAAACTAACTCACCCTCGACTGTTGGTATAATTATTTTGGCCCAAGTATTTAAATTCTTTTATATTCTTTCCTCGAATGTGTATAACGACAATTAAAGAAGACTACTTGTAACCAATATAGAACGTAGAATTAAATACAAATGAGCAAAAGACAAGGTTTAGGTTCACATGTCTTTTATTATGATTATTACTCACTTACCCTTACGCATAAATTTCATCTTATTATCTCCATTCTCCAATAATCATTAAAACTACCTGTTTTTCTCAGGAATATTTCGACATGATCCATTGAAAGTGCCAGTACGGCCACTTCATAAATTTCCACATAGATTTAGTAGCCGACCAATGCGCCAATTTATTGTCCAGTTCCTCAGTAAATTGTCCCAAAGATTTTTATAAGTGTCAGCCCGTGTGAAGTGAGCGTCGTTGTAAGAGAGAATTAACACCCTTCATTCATTTGATCGGCCGAACAACCTCAAAAACGACGACAAATGCGATCATTAAAATAGAAATAACCTCTAATGAGAGCCAACGGAAGAAATATTTAGACTCAAAGCAATAACAGCAACAATTGGAATAACCTCTAAACAGCGATTTTTAAGATCAACCCTATGAAGAATCCATATGGAGGAAGTAGGAAATGAATTTGTGTTCAAATAAACCATGTAAAATCGATTATTTTCCTCTCTTAATGTCTCAATGTACCGTAATTTTTATATATACGAAGTTTTTATCTCTCATTTCTGTCATGTTCAATTCTGTTTATAGTAAATTACTTTGCTTGACATGAATATGCGAAGATGTAAAAGTAATATGTACTTTTACTAAAAGTAGTATACTTTTACGAACTCATCCAAGGAAAGGAGGATCGCATTTCTTTTTCATTTACAGGAGGAAATTTGATATGGAAGTTTATTTTAGAAAAATAACAAGTTTCCTTCACATCTCCGGTAGTGAGATTAGGGTTTAAATTGTAAAAATTGGTATTGGAAGTTTGGAGGGTTCAAGAGCGAAAAAGTGAAAAGCCGTTCCCGTGTCGCATTGAAGATTCTCAAGAGTGGAGAAACCACCTGATGAGCTCTTAGACAATCTAAAGGCATCTGAAGGGAGATGATATCATCGGAAATTATATTCTTTCAATGATTCTGGAAATTTTACCTCGCTTGAATAAAGATTCTCTTTACTGCTTCAACTTTTGTTAGCATAAATCCACTTTTATACACAATAATGTACAAGCCCGTAAAGAATAAAAAATACAATGGCAATGGCTCATTCTTTCATACGCTTTGAATTTCCTTTTTTTATTAAAATCTCGTCCTATTCAGCCAATTTTCCCTTCGAAAAATGAATGAGAATGGTGAGTAATATTTAATAAAAAATCAGTATACGCACTCATATATTAAAAAAATTAGAATCTTGAGTGAGGTATTTTGTGAGATATAGGTATTCCAAGCTCAATGTACTAAATTGTTACTAGTATAAAATAACTAGAAAGTAACAATATTTGCTAAAAATGTAAACTCGTTCAATTATGTGTTAAGTTAAACTAAAACTCCGACGATTTTTATCATAACTATGATAGTTAATGCAGCCTGATTTAAGAATATTAAATAATTCGAATATCTGAAGTTTCAATTATTCAATTAATTGCAATATCATTCAAATACAAAAATAGAATTAATATTATAGTATATGACTCAATTATAAAGTTCAACGAATAATAAAGACTCCTAGGTTGGTGGCTGAGTTAATTAAGTCAAAAGAAAACTTCTTGACTGAAGTGAGTAGATTGAATTAAGAGGCTTACATAATATTATGTATATTATTATTGTTTCACTTAATACTCCCCTCACGTTGCCTCAATTGTTGTCAAAAAGTATAATTATTCTCCCGAAATTATTTCTATCTAGTAGAAGACATGAATGAACAAAGATGAGCGTCTGCACCCTCCTTAAAATTTACTTTGTGTGCTTAACTTAATAAAAATTGGCTACTCTTCAAAGTGATGATCGTCTCCCTTTCGGCAAATGAGGAAGAAAGGAAGAGGAATGAGAGGGAGTGGCCGAGAAGATTTGAATGAGAACCCGTATGGATACTCCAAGTATTCCAATATGTTCTCGATGGGTTCACAAAGCCTGCCACTCGGCTTTTGGTTGTTAATCGGCGGGCGAGGCGCTTCCAGTTCATCGCCTGACATACTCAACCTCCGATGAAGACTCAAGTGGGCAATGGAATGGCGATCTAATCAACTTTAATGGTAATTTGGGGAAAGATTAGAAGAAGTAGGGTGCGGATGCATTAAGGGAAATTCATACTGAGCAATTGCTCAGTATGGGTTAACCCGTCTCATCCCTTCATAGATGATTGAATAAGAAGGAACGTGGTGGAGGCTTCGCGAGTCCAGTTCTCATCATCGTCCTCTTCTTCATCGTCTCAGGCATATGGCCTCTGCAGACTTGTCGACTCCGATGAGGGAAGAACTTGCTCTGGCAGACAAGGGGAAGATTCTCTGACCACCATACACACTCATCCATTCACATTTTCCACCTCATCTCGCGAATGGATGAAATCCCTGAGGAGCCCCAACTCCTACAACTACCTGTATGAGCCAAAATGTATGATGTATTCTCTAATATGATGGGCTTCTCTTATATTATTCCTCATTCCCCGTTTTAATTCTATTTTCCTTTTCACCCTCACCTGACCATCACGACGTGTCAGGATCCCTCTACATCCGCACCCACTGTAACATACATAGTAGAAGCTATAGGGAAGGAGATCGCCTCATTTCAATATTTAATACCGGTCGGTCGTTGAGCGTCTCTTCATTGTTGAACAAAGCGCGAAAGAAGCTAGAGTGGTGAGAACATTAGGGAGAGATTAGACCAAGCTTCAACTATAACATTACCCAAACAATTCCGAGGATTCGGACAACCATAACTCAAGTTCCTATATACATTCGGTGAGTTTGCCTTTTTATATTCTTTTCGAATCTTCATACATAGAATGAACTTTTAGAGCCATTCATCATTGATAGTATATTTTTGTACATGTAGGTAATGGGAGAAGTTGATTAAAATTTTGTAAATATTTTATTCTGGGAACGCGACCTTATTTTTATGTTTGTTCCATTTGGAAAATACAAATTTAATTGGGGAGAACTCGGTTATTTTGTCGGTTTGAATTAGCTTAATTTGCCTTAAGAGAGCTAAAAATGTTTTTCCGCGAAACTTGATAGCACTTTGCGAGACTTGGCATTTACGTGGGCCTTTTTGACATAAATAGTAAATAAGAGTCAGAGTAATTAGCTTTAATTATAAATGTTTTTGGCTCTTGGAGCAAGGAGCTCCTTGTTTGTGCTCAGGTTTGGGGTAGGAAGAGAAGGAGTCTCTTCCTCGATAAATTCCTCAGCGTTTTTATCATAGAGGAGCATCGGCAATCCACTTTGCAATTTCAGTGGTCATGGTCGGAATATTTTTACATCTATGCAGATTGGTGCCCACACACTTTCCATCTCATCAGCTCCTTCCTCAAAGGAAAGATTATTTTGCCAATGAATGAGGGACAATGGGCGCTTCGAGACATTTGGTAATTCCATGGATTAGGCATTAGCCTATCTTTCCACCCTTAGTTGGTCTTGACTTTTTGACATTAGCTTAAACCATGAATTTAAACATGAACGTATTCATGAAAAGTTAGTTAAGCAAGTTGAGGTGGATGATTGCTCTTGTTAGGAAACCAGTTTCAAATGGACACTAACGATTTATTTCACCAGTAATGGTTTCATTAAAATCCTTTATATGTTCAAACACCCATCTTCTTTCCTTTGAGCCATAGTCTCACGGCGGGGCTCAAAGGGCAAAAGATTCACTTTTCCCATTGGGACTCTCGGACGAGTCGCGAGCAGACACCAGTCGGTAAAAATAATTTATTGTGGCTTTATTTATTTACCGGCGGGCATATTGGGGATAATTAGGTCCTTTCCGACACTTTTCTCCCATCACTTCATTGAGACGGTCAGGAAGCTCCGCACGTTGGGAAGATTGCCTTACGAGTTCAATATTCTGTCTGGTGATCCTGTATGGGCCCTAAAGCCTCATGAACCTCTTGAGCGAAATCCATCAAGGGGAAAATGGAAAGGAGTGACATTCGCGCTCAGACAGTTTGACACACAAGTTCGAAACAGGTAGATCGGCTTAATAACAAATTAGCTTAATCCAAAGAATCATGATTCGGTAATAAATGAATTCTCGAATGATGGAAGAGGGGTCGGAGCGGATCGCGCCTCCCCTAAGAAATCGAATCTTCTTCTCCCAGGCTAAACCTGTAATGCTAAATAGTTACGTAAAGTATAAATTAAAACTGCACCTGGCTTTACATACTTATGATCTTCTCCCTTTGGTTTACGACATTAATGGGCCTTCGAGCCCTGTAATTTGGATTCCCGGTTCCTCCGAGCTCCTTCAGTCTCTCCCTACCGCATATGTCACAAGTTCCGGAAATCTGGGAGTGATTTACTGGAAATTGAAATGTTTCATTCCCGTAATTAAAATGCGTGAGGTGAGCGTAGCTCGAGGTACCGAGAACTTATAATAAATTCCAAGGGCAAGTGAGAGATTTAATACATTTCTGCCTGATTGACTCTCCATTGACGGAGGAGAAGAGACCCAGAGTCGCCTCATTTTCCCATAAATGTGCCGATTCATATTGGAACTATCAATTCATTAGGAAAAGTGAATTATGATCTAACCTTCCGGAATTGTTTGTAGAGCTGAAAGGGATAGTCCATTGTGAGTGATACATGGTCACTAAAAGGTAATGCATCATATCTCTCTTTACTGTTCCCCGTAATGGTATTCATAATAAGTTGATGGACCAAGGTATATTCTCCCAGACATAAGAAGTCGAGGAGTGTAGGAGGCATCGCGGTGACTGCGAGGATAATTGCAAACAAGCCGCCTCCTCGTCATCTCACACTCTTGATGGCGGAGGTGGAGCGGAAACAGCCTGAACTCCTTCCATTAAATGGACACTCATCCTTACAGAGTCTGATTATTTAATGGCCCATTCTTCTCCAATTTAGAGGACCTGACTCGAGTCGAGTTGCATATTAAACTCCAATTCATCCTAACGGCTCTTTCCTTGCTTCTGTCATCATCTTTTAATCAAAGGTTATGAGAAGGCCTTTCCATTAAAAATTTATAAATTAGCCGCTATACGTTCACATCCAACCGAAATTCATGTAAGTGGCTCTTAAAGCTCTCCATTTAACATCTGCATTATGTAAAATTAACGGCCTAATTTTTAACCAGTTTTTAATTTCACTACGTCAAGATTACATTAATACCTCCCATGTCTAAAGAGGTATATTATGACAGTGGTTTTCTACATTTAAATACCTAAGCTAATCGTAAGAGAGTTTTATCCTTTTACGATAATTGAAAAACTTCTAAGGCACATGTACTAATATTATATGCTTAATTATTAATTATTCTGGATGCAACTATTATATGCGCGTCGTGTGTTTTATATGAAATAAATATAATGAATTTGCATGCATTTTTATGAGCTATGTAAAATTTAAACAATGATTGTCTTGTGTTCAAATATAAAAAAAAACTTTAGTGATATTGTCTTACACACGTTTGAAAGCTACTTGAGCATGTGTAACCTTTTGTCCTTCATCACATTGGCGTACCAAAGGTTAAAATTGAATGCATAATTGTACAATGATATATGACTTTTAATTCTACTTCAGTTGCCTAAATAATATATTTTAATGAACATTCACAGAGAGAGAGAGAGAGAACATGTTAATAACGCATTTAAAGATATAAACTTTGGGGAGATTCTAGGAAATTACCTGAAAAGACAATCCTCAGCAGTAACATTGATCATGTTCATTATCACCTTGTCGTAAAACATTAGTTTTGATAAAAGAGCATCTCATTGCATAATAAAATTCTCCAATTAGAGATGGACATTTCGCTTTTTCTCACCTAATAACATACTGAGACGTGTTATTATTTTTACTACCAAGCTAAAGGGAAAATTTACATAAAAAAATAGCTCGTTTCCTCACGTTTTGTTTGATAGAGATTTAAAATTATTACAGACAAGCAACACCTCCTTCCCTAATTTGTCCCGATCAGACATAAAGAATCAAGTGAGAGGTTCAAAAATAAGATTTTTAATTTTCAAATATTATGATTTATAGCTCTTTTATATGGATTTTAAAAGTAAAAAAGGAAGCTCGTTATTATTACTCCTTTTTAATATTTCAAGCCTCAATGCTAAATGCTGAGGATTCACAATATGCATTTTAATATCAAATTGGCCGAGGAGAATTTCCTTAAACAGCCAAGACAAGTTCTCACATCATTTATGCAAAGAGATTCTCTTCCAAAGACGCGAGAATTCACACAACGTTTTCCCATTTTATTGTCAAGATTAGCTTGATTTCATTAACCAGTTGGGCTTTAAAAGATGGGAATTAATTGTATACCCATATAACCTAGTCTTCAATTCATTATTGCTTTTTGTTGGTGCAGTGAATGGAAATCGTATTCAGCATGGTTTCGTAAGAGGAGATTTGATAATAAAAATACAATGTCACGGTCAAACTCATTAGAGAGACAAGAGACTAGAAAGACATTACACTCACTTTTCCCTTAAGCCGGTTTTGTTGAACGAGATGACAGACAAAATGGGGCTTGGGGGAATTTTACTATTTGATACCTGCTGGAGAACGAGAATTTCTTTTACACTTCGTCTCATCTTCCATCACTAGTGTCATTAATTAAATGCAGGTCCCTGGAATCAGTCTAAGAATAAAAATACTTTAACTTATGATAGGACTGTCAATAACAATTAATTCCAACTTGGGCATTATTTGAAAGCTTTTCATAAAAGCTTACACTCACCCAGGTACTTAATAATAATAAACATCTTCATTAGATAACCCTACATTAGCTAAAGAAAGATGAGAAGGAATACATAAGCGCCTTATTTCTTTATTGTTTAAAACACGGCATGATTGTTTATTAAATGAACATTCTTATTCATTCATACTCCCATACTATTTCATACATTGGAAATTGAGGTCTAAGTTGTTTTGAATAAAATTGTAAAAGTATTCATTCAAAAGCACAAGAATTTACAGATTTATGTATACTAAATACCTTCGGCCCGACATTAACAAAAAGTACATTCTTATTAAGTGCTATAGGTGTAGTTTTTGCTAATATAACCCGAGTTAACATGTTAATAATATGCTAAAAACATATAACTAAAGTACAATGAATGTTCATCTTGAGGTCCGCCAAATTACTTTTTGGCAAAATCAAAAGGGGAAAAAACAAGGAGAATTTTTCTCATCTCATTATGCATGCATGCACTCCCTCCTCTCAAAGGTGGAGAAGAGGTTGAAATACAATCGTTTTTAGGGTTGGCCTCCCTCGTCTCTCCCACTTATCTTCTTTAGCCAAAAGCCTAGCAATTTTCAAGTGAGAGAGACTTTACTATGCAGACTTATTATCTAATACCTCATTCTTTCAACTACGAGACTCTCCAGGTCACAATTTGGCAAAAACTTTTATGAATGAACCCACTCATAGAATATATAGCCACTGGGGATTGAAGCTAAATCTATACGAGTTCTCGTGTGGAGTTAATTGAAGAAATATACATAAATGCTGCACGCAATCAGCGAGATCTTTCAATTTTGAGTGAAATAATAGAAATAACTCTTTGATTCTTCTTTGATGTTCGCTACTTCCCTTACCCCCTTGGTTGCCTCAATCAAAGCACCTACGTTTTTTTATAATTATCTTTTCGTTTTCGTCATCCTTCTTTTTTACTTCAATTACGTTCTCCGCAAAATATTACTTATCCTATGAAATTATGCTTATTTACTATGATGGTTGTTCAATAATCTGTAAAGGATAATATTGTTTACCATTTTCCTGGTTGTGATTTTAAATGTTTACTACTGTATAAGAAACATGTGATCTCAACTCATCGTCAGTATAAGAAACCTGGAAGTTACGTAAATAAATTTAGAATGGACAAACAAATAAAATACATTTCACATTAATATATTTAAAAGTAAAGATGCCATATGGAATGAATGTAATAAACGATTATCTAATTTTGCCATGTCGTGATTGTCCTTCCTAAAAGGTAAACAATTTGGACATTAAGAGGAACAAAGATTAATTTTAAGATGCTGCCAGAGACAAATTCTGGAGCTGAGCAAGGAGAAATGTTTTTATTGAGGAAATTTATGGAAAAAGACTCATATCATGGATAGCAATGACACGCGTCTTTTTACTGTTTGTCACAAAGTCCTGACATGTTTGAACTTATAAGTTTTATTTAAGAGACAAACAAACCCATTTTCTTTTACAACCCTTTTTGAACCATGAGCAAATTAAAAGTCGAGAGAAGGGCAAATTAAGAATTTATTAAATGTCAACCCCAAAAAAGTTCTCTGGACAAAACATTTCACTACACCGATTTATTTATTTTGACCATCAACAATGAAGAGTGGAGTGGAAATGCAATCATTCTTCATTAATTCAGGAAGTGCCAAGAATTGTCCTAATGTTAATGATTTCCTTTTAAATGTAAAATAATGAAATTTACTTCAAATTACTTATTCTAAAACTTATATTACTTATAGTAAAACCCACAATCACATGCTAGTTCAAATGACACTAAAATTTCTCATGGCCTTTAAAAAGGGTTGAATTTGTTAGCAAATACCTAAAATCTTATCATTTTGTTGAATAAAAACTTAACTGTTTTAAAGGCTTTTAAGGGAATTATTTTGCTCGAATATTAAATAAAAATTTTATATAGCTATATCTCGAAGTGCATTATCGCGTTCAGGAGTCGAAATATTTTTTAAATTCCCTGTTCAACCTTTAATCTTTGTATAAAAAATATTACGTAGTAGCGTGAAAAGCCATATAGTCGCACTCATTAAATTATGTAATTTCGCAATAAATGCAAAGTATAATTAATTATCATAAACATTTTCTTGAACTACGGTCACGATCATTGAAATTAGTTAAATAATGAGCATCTGAGATAGAATGAGGTAGGAAATCAAATGACATAAGCATATATTACACTATGACTTGGATATTTATTAAAAATGCTAATAATGCCCATTTATGAATTTCAGAATATCAGAAGATGGAAAGGTTTAGGTTAAGGATCCCAACGGAGGTCGGAGCAGCCTTCATTCTCTTCCTCATTTGTGGACCTCAGCTTTCACACCAGAACCCGTACTGCTCCATTAACGTGGAGCATACACTTTGTAAATTCCAGGTGAGGATTAAATGCCCAACGTTGTAATTTAATATGTATTACTTAACAATAAAACACTCGAGTCGTGGCTTGAAAGTTCCTTCCGTATCAACAATTCATGACATCTCATGATGTAATATACATAGGTAAGAATGTAAATGTGTTTACGGTTCCGTTTGCTAAATTTTCATTCGGCTACACCTTTAAAAAGCATATTTGCTACTTTAACGCTAAGAAGTGTTAATGACCGATTAGTTATCTGAGAAAAATTATTATTGTAATTTCACTTTAAAATTCGTCGTGCATCAAATGCAGTTGCAGGATGCAATTTAAGATTAAGTAGAATTAAAATCCCGACAAATCCCACAATCTTTATGGATCTTTGATGAAGGCTTATGAGAATACACGCTTCTTCTGCTACTTGTCTTCTTGGCACTCAGGAACTTGTTAGAAGAGACGAGGTTACAATTAAATTTAAAAACAATGATTTACATTTACTTATACCTAGTGCCATAACGTTATATACTCTATATAAAATTGTTCGTATAATAGTATAATTATCTACAATATATATAATAATGCAGCTTAATGCATCTCTCAATGGCTTTGACCAGTTACTTAGATTCTGAAAGCTTATAATTGCTTCACACTTGCTCAGACATTATAGCTTTTATGAAATTGATTGAGGATATACCTAGGCTTTTTACTCTACCCAAGATTAATAAACTTGAATGTGGATTTGAATAATACTGACGTGATATATTTTATTGAGCCTCATGACCAAAGAAATGTTTATTTCTACTGATTAATTGTTAACATCAAAAAATAGATTTGAATCAAATTCATCACTCAAGTGATGTCTCTCAACTTATGATATTCTAGTTGTGAGTTTTTATTTTAATTAAGACTCCCGCTGGTTCTTTATAATTGATGGTAATGGTACAAATATGCATTCATACTCACCTTACAGTGAGAATACTACAAGAGTACATATATATATATTCCGAGTAATATGCATATTCATAAGATTTTGAAAGGAGATTTATTGTAGACTAAAGTGAATAAAAAAACTATTCAATTGGACCTCTATACTATGCCGCATATGCGGTTAATGTATTAAATTGTATGATCGTTATAAGGAAAAACTAGATTTTTTTCATTCATTTCTTCCTGTTCATCCAACGATTTGTCTGGTCGTAATTTAGACCGTGTTTTATTGTCTTTTCTCTCAAACCTAAAGATTTGTCATTCATTAGACATGAGTCATGAGAATGCTCCAAGAAATTTAATCTGATTAGGAAATGTCGAGATCGTGTTAAAGAAATTATTTATACTTATTGCTTTTGAATTGCTTTACTTTACAAACTACACACAATAGGCATATGGGGCGCAATCAAACATTGTTGAAAATAATTTATGTAAAGTCGGTGTGGAGAACTTGATGAAGTGAAAAAAAAGATGAAAACTTTGATCTTCGCTATGTCGCACTTCGACTTCATATTTCTTTATCTCTATCATAATTATAATTTAACAACATTTTAATTGCTTAAGCATTTCATACTCCTACATCTAAGAGGTTCAAGACACATTCACTTCCTTATAATAATACAATTTTACACTATGTTATGCCCCCATCAAGTATATTATATTCGTAAAAAATTATGTCTGCTTCTAATTAGCGTATCTCTCACAAAGTAATATAAAAACGGCAATTAATTATTAAGTTGATATTGCATTGATAAGATTAATCAACAGCATAAAATATCATTTTTTGCAAATCAATCCACTACTAAAATCTCATAAATATAAGCAAAAATCAAAGGATGTATTCGAATAAAAATGTGTATTTGATTTTGTCTTTCTTGATGTAAGTACATGCGAAAATTCGAGTACACAACGTGTTAATTAAGTATTTTGTATAATTTGTCTAATGATAATAGATCACTTGCTTGTGCGCAAACATAACTTTTTTATTCATACATAATATAAGAAAATGAGATTTAACAATTTCCAAATCGTTAATGTTTTTTGGTCAAGCTTTAAAATTAACCTAGGTTTAGTATTGAGGATACGTAGGAAGATAAATATATGCAGTCACAATAATTATGCTTCCAAGGATCATCTATGAATGCATACAAGATACAGCTTACTTTATAAATTATACTATACACATAAAGAAAAGAAAAAGATATGCCTAATGCATTTGATGATTGAACTCCCTGATCAAATCTCCTTGCACATTAAGGTTCGTTTCTTAATCTCAATAATTCATATAATCATAGTGTAAAATTGTGGTGCGTCAACAGAAAAGTTTAACAAATACCCTTCAAATATACACTACCTGCGGCTCAAATGTTTTTAAAAGTAATATCTTCATAACTTCATTGATAATCTTCATGTGTATGAATTTAAAGTATGCAATATAAAAATACATTCCATAGTATAATAAATCTCAACAAGACCTCAAATAATAAGATCATAGGAGTTATTATGCATTTAAAATTTCTTTTGTAATTATAGGATTGACAAAAACTCCGGCAAAAGTGAAGATAGCATGATTAATTAGCTCCCCCACTGTAATCAGGCACACAAGCCCTATCTCTAACGCCCATCATTTGTCTTTCTAATTCTAAATAAATAGCAAGGGCGTAGTTTTTACTTGGGTTCTCACAAAAAAGTGAACAATTAACAATGGGTCATTTTTATTGTCCACAGATCGTGTACTATAAAAAGCTTATTGATTATGCATAATAGATGAATACTTACTGAGCTTGCTTAAGTTTAAATCGATATTCATTTCACAAAAAATGTGTATTTTTAAAACCATCCTATGTTATTTGTATCTATCTATTGATCTCATCTTGTTTTTCATTGATTGAATTATGGTCTTTTGACAGAATTCGTGTTGAACTTTGATAAGAATACGTGAATACAATCACGTACAAAGGTGTCTAAAATTCTATTTATGCATCCAATATTTAAGTGTTTTTACAAATAATTCATACACAATAATACATAGCCTTTCTGCTAAACTTATTAGCTTATTTGTAAAATGTATGTATCATGATATTGTCATGTATTAGAATGTAGAAGAATTAGACTAGGTAATAAATAAAAATAATTGAATCGAATAGGTAATCATATTGACCCTTCACATTATCGTATGGGCAGATCGCTTCATTTTGTTCGCTTCATTGATAATAATTATATCCAATAAACTGATAATGCATATGTGATATATACAAGTTCAACATAATAATAATAATAAATATACATGATATAGAACTGCTCAAGTCAAAAAATTAAATTATTGAATTACGACAATGTGACGTGACCACCTCAAAACATTCTACTTGAATCATTAGTTAAACAAAAGTATGCGTTGTTTTACATATGAGAGCGTCGGAAGAAATCAAGGCCTTTCCTCATTAATTAGACCGATTTTTTGCTCTGGGTGCTCGAATGGCTTCCACAGTGGAGAACAAGTAGCAAGTCTCAGTGAATGAGGTGTGTGAGAGACACTTGAGTATTCATCGTATTCTAATTAGTTATTCGTAAATTTATCTTCCTCATATTTTACTTAAAAGATCGTTAATGAAATGATAAAATAGGGGGAAGTAATCTAGCTCAAATATTCAACTTCAATTTTGAATACGCCTTCTTTTTTATCTCGCATGTGTCTCATTTCACTTGTAAATATGGGTTCTAAACAATGGGAGAGAGTAGGGATTTAAGAGGAAATCTCTTTTGGTTTTCTCCTTATCATTAAAGAATTCTTTTTTTCATTAGCGCATTTGTGCCAGAATGAATTCAGCAAAGTTTTTTTTTACAATGTGTATGGCGCCTATATCAATTGAAGAAATTTCATGGGCTGCGTTATTTATTGTGCGAGGTTACGACGTTCGAGCCATACGTTTCTTTTATAACTTTTGACCCATAAATATACTTCTCGTGTCATTTCGAACAAATGAATGGAAGCCGCGTAGAAATAAGAAAGTACTGAACACAATACATAGGTAAATAATGTACTCACTGTGGGATTTTGAGAGTGAATTGAAAAACACGAGAGATCAATATAACATAGGCGTCAGATATATTATTAGGAATAATCCTGTTTTTGCTCCTGAGATTTTGTCAACTTGCCGCTTTGTCTCCCAACAAGTTTCTTGTTCAACCATTAATCAGAAGCTCAGAAGACAGAGTCAAACTATATTAAAAAGGAAGATGAGCGCATAAAGTATTGAAGGAATCCACCATACAAGATTTTTGAAGGTTAGGGAAAAGTCAGTTTCTTGAATTCCATTCCCATTCTCAAATTTACTTAATACTCAAAAAACTTGATCTATAAACTTGGAAATTGAATTGGCAATAGAATTCGCCTCCCGTACGTCTCTATTGTACTTATTCCCAGGAGTCTTCTCAAACTACTTCATTTTCATTTTCGTCATGTGAGACGACTCAAATGTTACTGCGATATTCCTACTAATTTCATACTCTATGACTTATTCATCCAAAAGGGCTTTTAAAAACTTTGTTTATTGAAATGAGAAGAGCCAAGAACAAGAGACTTCACAATAATGATCTGGAAACTTTCCGTATCTTCGTCGTCTCAATGACTCTTGAATCTATTGTTAATTCTCAAACAAAGGTCAAAGTAGGCAAAAGAAAAATTTATCCCATCAATGTTTTTTTCTATCAAGAAAAAGCATACATGAAACTGACAAACTAGCTTTTTTTATAAAATCTATCTGAGTTGAAATAAATCTTTCAATTTTAGAATTTATAAATGAAGAACTTTACATTTACCTATAGTAAAAAAAAGTTATTTGAAGTTGTAGGTACTTAAACTTTCGCTTATTGTTATTAGTGTAATCAACACTTGTTAATGAGCTTGTGTCTTGCAAAAACATTTCAAGGAATTTAAACATTTGTGAAGATGATGTGGATTTCTAAACCAAATAATGCGTAAATGGTCAAATAAGGATCATAAGAATATCATGGATTTTGTTATGTTTCGAGAGGAAATCCTGTGAAAACTAAGTGGGGGGTCTTTATTTAAGCGCTTTTCCATATATTGTATATCAACAAAAGACCATCAATGAAGGACATCAAAATAAAATAAATACAAAGTGGAGAGCTTGCAGAATGACTTTTTTCTTTTAATCTTTTTATGCCTTTGCACTTTCCATGAACTGAATTGTAAAATATTGGAAGGCTTTGCCTGTACTATGAGATGAAGATTCATCTGATGAAGAAGATGTAGCATGAAGAATAATTTGTTCTAGTGGCATCTTTACCCATAAAACATTTTTGACATACATTATATAAAAGTAATTCCCGTTTACAATGTTGACTTTGGTAGGTTTGTTGGATCAATCATTTATTATATAGAGTATTGTAAAACTCAACTAGTTTGTGAAACTTCAAAATTCATAAAGATTAGCATATTTGAATTGATTGATGAGGTTTAATTTCTTTTATTGCCACTGCCGCTGACGAGCAAATCTATTGTATTTTATTGCAAGGAGTCCCATTATTCAAAATTGTCAAATGTATCTCCAATGCATGATATTGTATAGGTTTCTTGTGCTTATGTTTAACGAGCCGATGGCTGTGAACACAAATTTATGTCCATGTTCATCCTTATTTTGTCTTTGACTCCGTATTGGAATAATGTAAATATTAACAAGTTCTCGACAACTTGTACTTTTACATACTTATTAAATCCTTACATATAATGCATGCTATACCCTACCGGCATCCCAATTATGAATGCATAAATTAGTTATCACTAATCGTCTATGACATTTAAATTATAATACGATTGCATTGACGGAATTTTCATGCGTTACTATATGTACATATGTGCAGGCATAACCTTCTAGTTTGAAATTTACTGAAACTGGCCGTTTGGTCAAACTTAAATATTTAATAATGAAGCGAAATTAGAGGACGATGATATGAAGGATGGAAGCTGCGTACAATAATAAATGTAAATGAACTGATGATAATTTGATGTATTCAACAGGGAATAGGACCTCGATGCAAGAGTCTATTCGAACACGGCGTGCCTCCCCGAGACCGTGATCTTATCATGAATTTACACAATTCTTTCCGGATGCTCGTCGCTACAGGGAATGAGCTAAGAGGTCGTCCAGGCCCTCAGCCCAGTGCAGCAAATATGAAACAAATGGTGAGGAGCTTTAATTGCTCTTATTATTTGCACTCTCCTCCTGGCTAATATCATGAAGCGAACTGAACGTTCGAACACGTGAAAGGTTCATTGGCAACATTTGATCTTTTAAAATAGCATTTAAATGTAAAAGGATCATGTTTTATAATTGTTAACCTTTATGCATTTAAATAATCGTGACTTTTTTCACTGCCATCCATTCTTCATTAAATTTATTTAGTGTACTTTTACCTCTGTTCGAATGCAAGGGATAATTGAATCTTACCAATGCAGTTTAAGATGTACAGAGGAATACTTTTCCAATCTTTAACTGTCTGCATATTCTGTTATCATGAGTGACATATGATCGGAAGAATCTTAATGAAAAAAATGAAAACAAGTGCTCTTGAAAGTGAATTGTTACTAAATGATTGTGTTTAATAAGTGCAATTCGAAATTGAGCCTAATAGTCAGATAATATAATAAAAGAGAAATTGTTGTAAAATGATATTATATTTATATGAGATGCAATAAAATAGAAATTGAGTTAGCCTTCCACTTTCAACATGGTCTTTCAAATATAAATTACAATCTGTAGGAGGAGGAGTCAGGAAGGAAGAAAGGATATGTAGTTTTTATTATGATATATTTGTCCCATATTGCTCGGTGAACCATAAGGTGAAGACATGAGGAGGTTGCAAATCAGATTTGAATTTATCTCGTCGTGATGATGAGAACTTGAGAGGGAGAGATGAAATCAATGTTTGTTTACACTGGGGTTCTTGAAGTAATTATGTCCAAAGGCATGACGCTGGTGTCCTTACTCCCTGGTCTCTCCATTTGGGTGGCTTATTATTCCTTCGAGCCAGGGGCTCAGAGGAACCTGCAATAAAAAAGATCATCTCTGATGGACGCGCGGTTGCTTCTGTGATCTTGATCATAATATCCTCTTCTCCTTCACAGGTGTGGGACGAGGAACTCGCCGCCACGGCCCAACGGCTCGCTGATCAATGCAAATACAACCATGACTGCCTACACTGTCGGAAAGTTGGTGAGTGAGACTCATCTACCTCACGATCCCCACCTTTCAGTTGAATATGAAATTTCCCTTATGCCTATGAGTGAGTAACACTCAATTGACCATCTGGGCTTTCAATCAAGAACAAGTGAGGCTCAGCATGAGAGAGACTCCATTAACTCTCATTTGAAGCTATTTTAACTCTCTTGAAGTATAATCTAAGTTGAATCAAAAGATGTTACAAGCTTGTAATGTCTTCAAATGCTATGTAATGCATAATTTATACGAGCTGAGTAGTTGGGTATTACATCGTATTAGGTCATGATGCTTAGCCCATTCATTTTTAACAACTTAACTTGAACACTAGAGCTTATAGCTCAAAATATTCATAGAGGTACTTAAGAAAAAAATTCAATCTCCGCTCCTCAATTCACACTTGAGTAAAGAGGAAATTAATTTTTGCCAAATTAGACAAATTATTTTCTTTGACACTCAGAAAAAATCTAATCGAGTTTTAAATGCGTTTTCGCGATTGCTTATAAGGAACGAATTTTTGGTTGAGGCTCGCTTATATGCTAAAGTTTATGATATTTATTCTTAGGTCGTTTCCTCGTGGGCCAAAACTTGTACCAATTCAGTGAGAACATAATCAGAGAAGGATCAAACTGGGATCAAGCTATAAGAGCTTGGTACGATGAAGTTGCCGACTTCCATCCACGCAGTGTAGACAGATTTGAGTGAGTTGAAATCCACACAAAAAGTCTTATTAATACGATTACTTTTTAACAAGCTTTCCTACTCTCTGAGTGCTTTTTGAGAGAAAAAATTCAATTTGGCATATTTCATACAGATTCAAGAAAGAGTTGGGACATTTTACTCAAATACTATGGGCTGATACGGACCGAGTCGGCTGCGGTTACGCGTACTTTAATGAAGGCAAATGGAACCGGAAGCTGTACATTTGCAACTATGGGCCGGCAGGAAATATCATTACTACGCCAATGTATACAAGAGGACCCGCCTGTTCCCTCTGTCCAGAAGGAACTTACTGCTCTAATCAGTATCCTGGCCTTTGTACAGGTCAGTTAGATTTAGAACTTAGAAAATTAGTTAAAAGAAACTAGTTCTAATTATGAAAATTAGATATACATCTAGTAAGTATATTAGAATATTCAACTTAGAATTAGTTTGACGTGAAGGTAATTTGACATTTTAATTTTCAATTCTAACATGACCGCAATAATGCTTTGAATTAACATGCATTGTACAAAAGAATGTAAATGCAAAGTCGATACATGCATAGTAATACTCTCAATCCCCATTTAATCCGACCTCCTTTTCCCTATTCATGGAGTTTAACCTTTTCATCAATGAAAGATGAAATGAATAGTTTATTGAAGTCTCGTCAGTCTTGAATTTCCATAATTTATCTCTCTCTGGGTTTCTTGTATCGTGAAAAGCTCTTGTATATTTAGACTTCGTAATGAAGTAATAGAACTCACTTTTAAACCTCCGAGCGTATATTTTAAATTATGAGCTTCTTTCCTTTTATCAACGAATGGCTTATTAAAATTCTTTCCAAGCCTTCTGGATACCTTTTAAGCAATATAAGCAAAATATTTCAAATGAAAACAACCATGTAGGCTCAAATTCAAACTTGATGCATTCAGAATGTAAAGTACATTTTTACAATATTACTTCAACTACAAATATATATAGTCATACAATTTTATAAAAATTTCCCAAATTATTCCCAATTAAGTTTTATAATTTAACAATATTAATAGAAATAATGTTGATAATTAATGCAATTCAGTCATTTAAAAACCTAGTAAAATTTAAAAAAAAATGAAAACTGCTCTTTTAGGGGGATATTCTTCTGGAGCTGTTCAACAAAGACCTGCCCCTCCACCTCAACCACGTCCAACATTACCACCAACAACCCGCCGAACTACCCAGAGATACATCATTACTCAACCTCCTGTGGTTTATTACCCAACGACGACAACACAGCGGCCAACAACTCGACGACCAGCAACAACGACAACTCAGCGTCCAACGACCACCACCCAATTCTCGATTCCATCCTTTCTTCCGCCAATTGAGACGAACGAAATTGACTTCTCGAACAGATACAATTTCACAGGGTTCTCCAAGCTTAGCCATCAAGTCCAACAATTTGGAAACACGACTCCTCGCCCGAGTTACACAACGACAAGGAACAGATACACGACGAACAAAGCCAAAGTTACAACGACGCTTCGTCCTTTTGGTCGATTTACAACGACAAGGACTCAAGGAACGACGCGAAGGCCGGTGAATAACTACACTGTTCGTCCTCCTTACCAAACGACGAAAGCAGTCGCTCAGTATCGCCCTTCATCACGGCCATTTGCCACAACGACGACATTAACTCCCATTTCATTCAGTCCACAAATCTTCTTCCCTGACGACAACATCCAACCATATAAACCCACGGCTTCCAAAAAGCCTTCCTTGGTCAATGTTAATATCGACAATCATGTTCCTGCTGGCTCCATTGTTCCAACCTCCCAGGCAAGCAAAGTCCAAAGAGTGAAGCCAACAGGTTCGAGAATTACACCTGGGTTCAATCAATTGATTGAGAAGACTGTGACTCGGACGGATTATCCCTCTGTCCTCGCAGTCCAAGACACCAATTCGATTCTCCTCTACTGCGACTTTGATTATGCAAAATGCCCCATTCGATTCACGGGCGACGCATGGAATTACACGCAAGGGGAAACACCTGGATTTGGCCGTGGATTTGAAAGCGTCGTTACTCCGTCCCAACTCACCAATTTATACATCCGGACGATAATGCATCCTTCAGATGAAGGAAACGTTTGTCTCTCCTTCCGCTTCATCAACTACCACTTTGGGGTAAATGGGGAGACGACGCGGAGCCCCGTGCACACGCCAGGGTCCAATGGCAAGCCGCTGGCCTTCAGAGTGACTGCCGGCACGTTGAGGCAAAAACCGAAAATCGTCGAGTTCTCCGACGTCTCGTCAAATCCGAGAGATTGGCTTACGGCCAATGTTCAGTTTAGGAATCTCCGCTCCATGTTCTTACTCATCTTCCAGCTCCCGACCAATTTTCTTCAGGACAACGTGTATCTCGCCATCGATGATATTCTAGTCACTCAAGGCCTATGCCAGAGCTAACTCGTATCAACTTGTTAATTATGTATTAATATAAGGACGTACTCTTTTATGATGTTACGTAATTCTAATCGTACTTGGATGCATATTGATGTTACTACTACATGTTTCTACTATTAGGTAAATACTTATTAGGCGATCGTATAGGGAAATGCAAAGGACCCTATACCCTATATACGAGCCATTCTAATGTTTAATGCAATGTATGTACTTTTACTCCCTCCCGGCCAAATTACGAGTTGGAATAAGTCTTTTTGACTAGGACAATATTTCAATGACAGTTTCTCCCGCTTTATTATTCTATAGAAGACGAGGGAAGACAGAAAACAAATGATTTGCATCATCTCCTATGTATTCCTCCGATCACCCAGTGTTGTTTGAAAGTCAGGAGTTCATAGAAAAGTTCGTTCGTATCTTCTCTTACATTTTCTATGAAGTCATCTCCTGAGTACGATTCAGATTATCATTTATTCTATTATAGCAAGTTATATTTTTTAAAGCTTTGAACATATATAATATATTAATATATAATGTTTGTACATTCCATTTATGTCTCTAACCATCGTAATGATTGAAGCTAATTTCGACTACGATTGCAATTCTTTTGTAACAAATGGATGGTTTATAATATATAACTACTATACTACATACTATTACATAAAATATTTACAAATACTCGATTCTTTATGCAAGACCGATGAACGATTCAAATGAGTGCAAATTAATATATTTATTAGGCTAGAATACTTTATTTAGAATATTTTGTATGAGATTGAATGGCCGAAGATTTTTTAATTGAGAGTTAAGTGAAATATTTAGGCTTATTAAATTGTTATCGTAAAGTAATTTTCTCTGACATAATTTGGAGAGCGCGTGCCGTTCACCATGAATTCCTATTTTATGTTATAATCCGTTTAGTTGAAATTTTTTCCTCTTCCTCTAAAAGTTTAGAAAAGCTTTTTAAAGGCGTTGGAATATGGTTCACCTCCTGTTATTATATTTTCTCTTCGGTGCAAGCTCATGAACTCATCGTGTGGTGAATATTGCTATATACATATACGATATAAATGAGTTCTATTCTAATAAAACTCTTAGAGTTTACAATTTTCCTGGTGGTATATCACGAGAGTTTCTGTGCAATGTTTGTTTTTAATTTTGTATGTTTTTGTTATTTTATTATTCTTTGAAAGAAAGAAGTGCGTGTTTTTGAGATTGAAATGAATATCCAAATACCGAACAGATTCCCATATTCATATTATAAGTACTAACTTTGAATTACCTGATAGTATAATATGTTTGTAAATTACATAGATCTCTGTAATCAACTTTGTGTATTATAAATGTTTATTTACTATTAATATTATAATTATTATATTGTTGAAACTGACAAAAAATACATCTGTAAATACAGTTTGATGATTTAAAATATAAATACAAGTTTAATTACCTACATAATTTCTTTACTCATGCTTCTTACATGATCATATTATTCTCATGAAATCATCTTAATTGTTTCACTAAAATTTAATTGAGTCAATCAGTAGGTATATAGTGCACAGATGAATAAACGATGTCAAGAAATTAATCAGACAAAATTCATTAAATAGCCATAAAAAATTTTAAGAATTTAGATTAATGAAAATAATATACATGTAGATATCAATACTTACAAATGTCATCATTATGTAGGCATTTATCATCATTGATGGGCTGATGCTTTGTTAACGTTTTTCAAAATAATTTATATAAACCTAATAGAATTGAAATTTGAGTTTGAATGGAAAATATATTATTGTTATTCCATGAAAGCCGAACCAAGAACCCCAAGTCAAAAAGAAAACTGAAAACTGATAAGCATTAGACGCCAATCCTAATTGGTAAGTTTCTTTTATAATCTCATTTTAATATTTGATAACAGAGGTTGAAGGAACGTAAGGTAATTGAAGAGAGTCAGTTCTTCTTAGGACTCAGAGTCTTTCCAAAGACATTCATTTTGTCTTGAGTCCCCCAATCTTGGTAATTTCCCATTTTATTAATTAAATATAGGATATTTAAAGTTAATTGCAAGGGTTAACTTTAAAGTTGACCATGGGCCGAGTTCCCGTGTCTTTGATCGTTCTCTGCTTCTCTACCTTCTGCCTATCCATTGTATACGGCAACAATGACGGATATGAACCCGAAGAGTACTATCCTCCCCACGAACATGCAACCGACTACGAATACGTTGACTCGGGCACAGATGACGAAAAACCGACGAGTGTTTCAGAAAGTGTAAGTCTATTTTAATTTTTATTCTGGTTTTTTTGGTATGAGAAATTGAGACGAGGGGAATCCGCCCTAAACATCAATTTTTGTTTAAAATTGTAAAGTATCGAGGGAAAAGAGGCGTGAAAGGTGGCTACAAAGGTCATTTGGGATATTATCAGTGTTCGGGACCTGAGGGGCTTCCGGGTTCTTGTCGTCCATTGGCCACTTGTGCTCAGTACTATGCGACCCAGGATCATTACGAATACGACAAGTCCACCTACTACAAATCCTGCGTTTATGGATATGGCTACAAGGGCGTCTGCTGTCCCGATATCTACTATTCTGGTAATTATCAACTATTTTTTGCATTTTCCAATTTAGCATGAAATGTAAAACTTGAGAAAATATGACGTCGAGAATACCCTTACAATTAGTTTCATAATTTTCATCCTACGTATACTATTCATTACATGTTTTAACTTTAATGATTTTGTTTCATAAGGGAAAAAACGCTTCATCATCAATTACGATCCCAAAAAGTATGGCTATGACTTGAAATACACCAAATTGAGTCCTGATGCGATTGAAAAAGCTGTGGCTTACGCTCTCGCCTACTTTGAAAAAAATTTTGAACATGACGACAAACATGGACGTGGAGAAGATGATGACTCTTACTGGGGAAACGGAGTTGTTCCGCACGAGTACAAGAGGAATCTTAAGGATAAAGGAGATTTGGGATACATCTTAGCGCTCATCGCCAAATATTTGAAAAAAGAGTAATTGAATACTCTTGTTTAATAGTTCAATTTTGTTTCATTATTTTTTAGATGAAATTACACGCTATGAAATGTTAGAAATTAAAAATGATCCCTTAATTTTTCAGACACAATTACAAGCCAGAGTCAATTTACTCGGGGGGAGGTTTGAAAATGAGCGATTATATCAAGTATCTCCCTGCCAAATATCGTCATATTTGCACTGAAGACGTTAAATGCTATCCTTCAAAATACCGAACTCTTGACGGGACCTGCAACAACATCAAACATCCAACATGGGGAAGCTTGTACAGCCCACTCGGCAGAGTTATTATTCCAAAGTAAACACAAAAATATAATAACCATGAACTCACTTTACATTTATAGATGTAGAAAGTCAAATCATGAAATTGTAAATCACAATTTTTGTTTTATATTATAAGGTATGCAGATGGAATTTACGAACCCAAACGAGCTCAGGACGGCGGTTATCTCCCGAATACAAGAAAGCTTCGAACCCATGTTCTTCCAGACAAAAGCAAAGAATTCAAATCCGTCAATATCCTGTACATCAACCATGGACAGTTCGTGACCCATGACATCGTCGCCACTGTATTCTATCAGACTCACAATGGATCGTTTTTTGACTGCTGTGACGGTTTTCGGGGAAATCACAAGGAAGTGAGTGAAAAATGCTACACATTGGACGTGAAAGAGGATCATTTCTATGGAAAACACAAGCAACATTGTCTCAATATGGCAAGATCCATGTGGGGTCCCTCCTATGGCTGTGGAGTTGGATACGCATCTCAGGTATGTTCTTATCATTTAAAACAACGATAGAGATAATTCATGGTCATAGACTTCTAGTCAGCTATTTAAAGCACTTCTGTGAGAATATGTGAGTGAGGAAGTGTATGAGATAGCATGAAAGGAAAGGTCTAAAACACTTGTTTGAATATGATTTCATAATTCTGTTCGCTACCTTTCTTTATTCAATCTTCAATCTACATTTATTACTTTTCTTACTTATCTTTCTCAAACTTTTGAAAAATTGAAGACTCGGAATAAATCATAGGAAAATATACGAAATAGTTTTGGAATGCAACCTTTAAAATGACCTTGTTTCAACAGATGAACTACCAGTCTCATTTCCATGATTGTTCCCTCGTTTATGGAAAGAATAAGACTGATAGTGACAGCTTGAGGACCAAGACCGGAGGATTAATGAAACTCTCGAAAGTCGGGAATGAGTATTTCCTCAAAATAGACAAAGATGCTGAATGTTTCAAAGCTGCTGGGAACTTCTGCATGACTTCTGGTGACTTGAGAACATGCATTCAACCTGGAGTTACTATTGTTCAGACAATAGCCGCGAGGTATCATAACTTCTGTGCCAAAAAGCTCTACAAGCTTAATCCGCATTGGAATGATGAGAAGCTATTCCAAGAGTGTAGAAGAATCGTCATTGCAATTTACCAGCACATCACTTACTCGGAATATCTCCCCATCAGTCTCGGTGAGATTAATGAAATGAACATTGAATGTCTTTTAGATAAATTATTCTACGAATAAATTAATGTGCATTATTCTCGTATTTATTATGAAAAATAATTTATCTTCCATTTTCCTAGGATGGAAGTTTATGAAAGACTTCGGATTGCTCCCTGTGACGAAAGGATATTCGTACGACTATGATCCTTATGCGAATCCATGGGTTTATGCGGAATTCAGCGCAGCAGCTTTCAGAGATCACACTTCTGTCTACGGGAATATGACACTCGTTGATGAAACATACAAGATTAAAAAGATCGTCAAGCTCGAGACTTTATACAATAACCCCATCATATTCAAAGATCACAAAAACTTCAACCATCTCCTCCGCGGCATGATCTACTCAGACAAGCGAGAAAACGACAATTTATACGATGCGGCTGTAAGACCAATTCAAAAAACGAATTAAGAATTTTAAATTAAGAAGGATTAAATTAAAGCAAGGTGTTGAATTTCGATAAATTCATTATTTCCAGGTAAGTAACTATCTTCTGAAGGACGAGCGACCTTTCGGCCTTGATCTTCCATCCTTCAACATCAAACGAGGGAGAGAATACGGACTCGGCTCGTACAATGATTACAGATACCTCTGCGGGCTCCCGATTGCCAAGAAATGGGAAGATTTCCACGACACCATCAATGCAGACGTGAGGAAAAGAAAGGAATTTGGCTCAGGAAATTAATTCACATTCTTTGATATTTTATATACACACCTTATTTATTTACCCATAGATTGTGAAGAAGATGAAGGAGATCTACAAGTACGTGTATGATGTGGATGCGTATACTGGCATGGCTTCAGAGAGAGCGGTCAAGGATTCGCTATTCGGTCCAACTGCATGGTGCATCATTGGTTACCAGTTCCAAAAGCTGAAGGTGGGAGACAGATTCTTCTTCGACCGCGGAGGTTACACCGGTGCTTTCACGCTTGGTAAATCCCTTATTGGCTCGCTTCCTAATTATAATTATAGATGTATATGCACCTTTTATATACCTGGTATATATTGATCTTTGTTCTATTGATCTATTCCCACTATTTTAAGCTCAATTGGATCAAATCAGACAAATGTCAATGGCTGCTATGCTTTGTTCGGTGACTGGATTGGAGAAGGTCCCGGTCTTCGCATTCCGAACTATTTCAAATGGGTAATTTAATTTAATTTCGCTTCAGTTCTTTAATCAATTTCGAATTAGTCTCTGATGTAGCATTAAAGATTTTTTAATCTAAATTCAAAATCATTTCTACTTAAAAATATTGGCTAGTTTAAAAACGCGGAAGTCTCGGTTAAGAGAAAGACTTGGAATGAAAGTTGAGAGAAATGAAGATTAAAAATTGGGAGAAAGTTTATAAATGAAATCTTGTTTGCTCTCGTTTATTTAAATGAGAACTTGTTAAGAGAATGATCTTGCCAAACTCGCCTGACAAAAACACTTTCATTTCAATTAATTTTATTTCAGAATCAAAAACTTTGACATATGACGTTATGATGAGACTTTTATTCATTGCGCAAGTTGAATCATTAAAGAGTCGCGAGAAAAGTTTTAGCCTGATTTCCTTTGTGCGTGTGCAAATAATCTCAAGCGTATTTTTGGGCTTATTTAATTCAAGTTGTCTCATGGGTGTCATCATCTTGACTCTAGTGAGACACAAAAGCTAAAGCGAAATTAATTTTCTTTTTTCTTTCCAAGAAATCCCCTGGTTTACTGTGACGACTATGAGAAGATTCCGAGACTTCATTTTGGACCATGGAAGGCCAAATATTGATTTAAGAAAGACTTTAAATTCTGTGATTAACATTAGACATTACAATCAAATTATAATATTTGTTAAAAATCGTTGATAGTATAAATAAAATTCCCAAAAACATCTTTTGTTTATTTTTATTAGGTAAATGCACCATTTTAACATTTTTTGTGATGGGTACATTTATTTATATTATACATTATTAGTTAAATCGCTATAACATTCATCACTAGTAATTATAGTTTCATTAACATTTATTAAAGCATTGTGTTAAATTTTATCCATTGATGTCATAAAATTCATTAAAACATTTACTATTATCTTAATGGGTTCAAGAACCTTAAGAATCGCCTAATTAAATTAAAATGCGACTATTAAGCTAAGGTATAGATTAATTTAGATTTTTGGAACATTATTAACAATCAAATATGGACCATAATATATACTTGAATGATCTCAGCAAATAATAATACCAAGTATCAAGCCTTAAATAAAATTATTAACTTAAGGTCTTTAATAAATGAAATTAGTAATATAGTTTTTAAAAGCGATTGTAATCCGCAATTCCACCATATAGGTATTAATATATAGTACCTATATTTTCGGTATTTACTAAATTCAATTATTCTTGTGGTTGGCAATCAATACTTGAAATTAATTTAATTGCATACAATTAAATCCTTTGATCTTTTAATTTACAACTCTGATTAATTACTTGCACGGTGATAATGAATTTCTCTTTGTCTTTAATCAAAATGCCTATCAATTTACTAATTGCATGATTGTATTTATATTTATTTTATACACATCATATTTGCTATTTAAACACATCTCTATTTTAGGGATGTTTAATCAATCTACATACTTTTTATTAACAGTAATCATATAATATTATAGATATTCTTATAATTATGTAAATATAATCATATTAGTGTAACGAATTAGAAGCTTGAATAATTTCTATACTTTCACCATATTACATTTTTACATTATTTATTTCTGTTATTTTTATTAGTGATGCTGGTATATTTTTCTTAAATTTGTTAACCATTATTTCATGAATTCATGAGGCTAGAGTTAGTAAGTGTACGTTTTTCCATTGAACTCGGAAGTTCGTTGTTTATATATCATTATGTACATGTAAATAGCATTATTTGTATTTTTATAATTAATTAGATAATGACAAGTATATGTTTAATTTCCCTCAATTATTAATTGTGCATATGCATATGGAATTTGATGAGTACATTACAGATATATTTGTATTTTTATTTTAATTAATTAACCTCTAAATCAATTTCAACTCATCAATGAAAAGGGAAAAGCATAAATTTATAAGTTAATTTTTGACACATAATATTTTATTTATTTAATAGATGATTGATTTAATATGGTAGATGGAAGAATTAAAACTAGATTAATTATTTAGCATTTAACTTAACTAATAGCAAAGTATGTTATATTTTCTTTTAATGATTGAATCCCTTTAAATGACGAAACATTATTATGCTTTTTACACTTGGCTGAATTAGGTATTATTGTAATATAGTATTTATTGATGAAATTAAAAATTCGGGGCACTTCCCGCAAATTATTCAAAATTTTAGATTTGAATTCCCCATCGTTAAAAAAAATTACATAATGGGAAGTGTCCCGAATTTTTAATTTCACCAATATTAGGTATACATAGTGTAAATTAGTATAAGCTGTTGATCATTCATAACAAACTTAGTTATTAACTTAACTTAGCTCAATTTCACTCAATACCAGATGTAAAATGATTTTTGCAGGCATTTATTAACCACATTTCCATAATAAATATGTTATCATGTGTATGCTTCATTGCTTTATAATGCACTTATACTTAGATTTATAAAGCATTTTACAATAAAGCATGTTTTATGTAATGTTCAATACTTATATCAAGCTAGTCTACTCTAATTCCACCAATTTATAGAACGCTATTATGATTTGAAAAAGCAGACAAGAACATGGAATCTGCTTAAAGAATAAAGTACTTTGACTAATACCACTTTCCTACATTAGAATCTAGCAAATACTAACTCGTCTACAAATTTCCCAATAAGCTGAATAACACTGGTGTACGGGAGAGCCTATTGAATTCAATTGAATTGAGAGACTTAAGGGAAGCTCGTCTTCCCAAAGATGTTATTTCCAAGCGAATTTCTGTCGTCGGAGAAAAAGAATTCCTTCCAAAGGTTTGCGTAGTAATCCACGTCAACAATCACTTTCCCATTCTAAGAAGCAAAATCATATTTCAAATTCGGAGTTTCCAGAGTTGACTTCGTTGAACGAGACGACGGGACATAATGGAGAAAGGAATGGGAGAAGAATGCAATTACTTACCTTGGAAAGGATCTCGAATGCTTTGCGACTTTCCTCAGGATTAACTCCAAAGCTAGAGCACACGGAGGTGAACTCCTCTTCATCTATACATCCATCGCCTAGAGGAGAATCACAAGACTTCCACTTTAACTCATTTTTCAAAAATATTCTCACACAGCTTTTGTGAAATTCTAACTTTCAATTTTTAAACCAGAAAAGAATTTCTCGTGTATTTTTGGAAAAATTCCTTAAAGAGAATTCTCTTGTTTTTCTATTATAAAGTTTTCCTCGAGGAATTTTAAATTAATTCATAAATATTTAAGTTATTCAAATAAGGCAAAATATAAAAGTGATGAATCCGAAGAAAAATAGCTCAAAAATGAAGTTTAGACTAAATTCCCCAGATCAATAATTAACAAAGAACTCCCGCAACCTTTCACTCGATAATAAATTACACTTCAAAGATTTCAATTTTTCCAACATACCGCATTGGAGTCAAAAGCCTTCATATAATCTTTTACCTTCGACCTAGTGGAAAATATATGCTTTGTTCAATTCTGACAGAGATCCGCGCTAACTGAATGTGAGGGAAGGATGAAAAGGAAAACCCCTATAAGATGGTATTCGAATTGAAAAGAGATTTCTCAATGGTTTTAGACCATGCTGGGACATTAGCTCAACCTCAAAAGCGATGAAAGTTCTTAAAAACCATTAGCTCAAGGGTACCATCGTATATACGTACATAAAATTACTTAAGTTATTTATCCTCGTTTCCTATAAGATTTTCTCTATATTTCAGTCCGAGAGAGAAATCTTTTCATACCAGATGTATCTTGAAGCTGAAACATGAAGTTCATATAAGCCTTCTGCCAATCCTCGCTCGTCGCTTGGTCCCACCATAAATTGCACCATTCCTCCCGGCTAACCTACTCAGATACTTTCTTGTAATACAGAAAGGAGAAAAGGACTCAATAAATATGATTGCATATGGGAGGAAGTGGGGAAACTGGCAAATAAAAGGCAATTCTCTCACACAGTCTTCCACCAGCTTAACTCACCTGCTCGTCCTTATCCGCGTCTGCACGAAGTCTCAGAGCTTCCCAAATCTCGAAAAACTTCTTTTTTGTATCGTAATATTTAGCTTCATCTCCAATCCAACCTCGAACACGGCAAATTTGCTATTGATCATACACATATTTGGTCAAGCAAACTTCACTCGCATGATTTCTCAAAACTTAAATGATCAATTTTAGGCATTTCCATTTTGAATGACTAATCTCGCTATCAAATACTTGAATGTACAGAGGTCAAACATAACCTATAGAGTATTCGAAGTTCTGTTCATCTTGCTTACATTATAATTCACAAAATTTTCAAATAATTAGACGGCATCTTCAGCAATATAAATATTGGCATAAGAATTGGGATACAAAAGTTTGATTGGATTTCATGCATCATATGAGAGTTAAAGAAATTGCGGCTTGTGTTCTCTCTATTTGCACTTACAATTAATGGTCGATGTTGATCGTAATATTTATAGCCTAATGCTATTTTACTTTGGTCATAAAAACCCTTTTACTGAAATCGACAATCAGCATTGAAGTGCTTGCTACTTTTGTCGATTACAATACATGGGATCATGTTTGTCAGTACAATAAAGATTCTTATCTCTTTTAGGTTAGAATTAGAATCCTTTAATTTTTACCTTATATACTGACTGAGTATGGTTTCATAGGAGGTGAATAAAGCTATCAGATCAGATCCCATCAAATTAGGCATATACCTAATATTTATATAAAGATAGATACATCCATCCATTCTACTTATATTTCTATACAAATTGCTATACTATGACTGGAAGAACCTACGTACAACCTAAGGTTAAATGAAGAGAAAGTGGTGGTGGATAAATAAGGGTAAAGTAGGATGATTTTCGTTTACAAGTTCTAGACACCCCTTGCTAGGCTACGCAACTCTGGAGAAAGGAGAAAGAAAAATGAGCAGGAAGGGAGATATCCAAAGAGAAAGGGAAATTGTAAATAATAAATGAGTTCTAAAAAGCTCTTTGCCCTTCCGCTCTCCTAAGAGCTTTTCAAACACAGTTTTCCCATGTAATATTCCTGCCATACAAAGTTTCCGTCTAACTTTAGCATTCTCTTGTGTGTAAACTACTTGTTTGATAAATGTCTAGGAATGATCTGGATTTATATGAATTGTCAGCGAGATCACTCTTATTTACATAATCCTTAAGTCATTCACACAAGCTAGTAAATTTGTTAAATGGTTAAAAATATAAATGTTTATAATTTTATGAAGGTAGTTATGAAACTAATGTTTCATTCCTATTGTTAGATATTTCAATTTGTAAGTACATATTTAAATCTATAAGGGAAAGTATATTTGAGTTGATACAATGTTTACTCCTCTTATTTGTTTAAGAATCAATTCTGTCATCCGTCATCTTAACCTTTATTATTAAATTGAAAATATTGAGTTATAATTTCAAACTTACGTCAACTGCTAATTCAAAATCTTTAGCTTCAATTGTTCCGCTCCCATTAACATCTAATGAATAAGAAGTCAAAAATTATATTAGTATTTTTCATTTTATGACCATTGGTAAGTGACTAAAGACCAGAACTAACTTCTAAATATATGTTTATAATAAATTAAATTGATTATATTTGTTAATCTTCTACATTGGTGGAAAATTTTGTTAACCATTTATACTTAAAATAAAAGTATTTGATTGGTTGATGGAATAGCATTTATATAGATCATTGCAACAACAAGCATCTACTTATTATTAACTCACCGAAAAATCGATCGAAGACAAAATAAAGTTTTTGACGGCGAAATTCAGACACTGGCATCTGAAAATAGACATAAAAAATTTGACTCAATTTTACTGTGAAAGTAGATTTCTAGATCAAACAATGAGAAATATTTATGAGGACCCTACTTTGTACTTTTTTATTTTGAGCTCACATTATTTGATTTCACTCTATTTACACACTTTGAATTGAAGGACCTTCAATATTTATCAATCTAAGCTTCCAAGCCAAGCTTTATTCTTATAAGCCTAATTTTATGACAGTATTTTTGCGATTTCATTTTTCTATTTGTCTCAACCTCTGAACCATTAATAAAGATATAAAACAATATTAAAACTGAAATTAAAGATAATCATTTACCTTGCAGAAATATGTGCTTTATTTATTATTAAAAACATTAAATAGTTACATAGGTTTAATTAATGCTAAATACTTGTATTTACGTGACTTTTCCTAACAATCTGATACCTGATTAAATGAAAAGGTATAAAAAATTTGATATAATACTAATATAAATATATCCACAAATGATTAAGTAATAAATCATTTTTTAAAATTCATATATTTTATTAATTTTTCATACATTTTATTAATTTTAATTTAGTAAGTAGATATATATTTTTATTCCATTTTTTGTCTTTGAAAGTTATCTTTCCATATCATGTATTTATTACCATGAATATGATTAGGAAATTTAAATGTCACGTTTATTTAGTTATGCGAATGAATTAAGGAAAGTTAAAATTAAATATGTTTCATTTTAACGGACAAAGAGTTTTTTAAGTTTCTATTTCTTCAGACCGCATCACTTCGCAATCGCATCCAACTATTATGCCCTATCTCTACTAATAATAAATATTTAATAACTCAACTGGAATTAAAATAAATTTTAATAAAAATTTATAAAATTAGCGAATGTCAAACATGTAATACGTAAAGTTGTAATAAAATCGTATTGTTCAAAGAAGTTGTATATGCATTTTAGATTGTAATCTAATGATTATGATTATACAGATATTGCAAAAAGTGAGTGAATGAACGGTGAAGGTTTAATTCCTATGAAAACTTGATTTAACGTGAAAGGTATAGGAGTGATTTAAATGTTCCACCAATAAATAGCAATCAAAAAATTAATTTTAATTATTTTCAATTTGATTGTTATTAAATGGCGGAACATTTAAATCACTCCTATACCTTTCACGTTAATCCAAGTTTTCATAGGAATTAAACCTTCACCGTTCATTCACTCACTTTTTGCAAATTCTGTATAGCATTTGGTTTGTTTGATTGAGTCGATGTGACTCTACTGCTTCTTTATGTAAAGATGATTGCTAAAATTCATAAATAAACAAAGAATTATTGGACAAATAAAAGCATACACCATAAAAAAGTTTATATTATAAACTATTGTAGCTTGATAAACTAGTATAACAATAAGCATATGTATTGCTTAACTTCGATACTCAAGATGAGAGTTTTGTATAGCGAAAGTTGACTCAATAAATTATTAGGACTTCAAAAAATAAAAGCTTTTTATTGGAAAATTTTGATTTCATAAATATACAAACAAGCTTTTAAAACAAATTTTCAGATAATCAAATATTCAAGCTAAAGGATCCTATAGTGTAATAGAATGTAAGAGAAGGGTACTTCAAAAAGCTTTTATCGTGATTTCAAAACTAGCTATAGACTGTATTGTTAATTAAATTGTGAAAATTTAAAACTTATACTACAATAAATCATAGATAATTAAGTTATATAAGGTTAAGATGAATTATTATTAACAAAAAATATAATTCATTTTATTATAAATATAATAAAATTAATTTTTAATATTATGTTATATTATATTTTTTCAACTTGATTCAAAATTAAACTAGTAGGTACATTTGAGGGAAAGATGAAAAAGAAAGTGCTCAAGAACTAAAAGTCTTTGTTTGAACAACCCTACTAACTTTAAACTTTCACTTACAAAAAATTTAATAATGTAAAGATCTAAACTCCTTCTCCCATCCACTTCTCCATCCATCAAATTTTTCTATTGGCTTCAAGAAAAAACTATTTATATCATCAATATAATGAACAATATGTATCATGCGATATATTTTACTACTATTTATATATTGTAGATTATTTTAACAAATTATGATTCTTAATTTTAAACCTTTTAAAATTAGTGTAAAAAATACTTTTAAATTTAACAATTGTATATTTGTTTGAAGCAATATTACTAACTAAATCATATTAGACAAGTAATTGGATATAGAGATTTTTAATTTGAATGATGTACCAATATTAATTAGGGACAAATGTTTTTAAAAAGCTTTTGGTTCCGTTCAGTTAAAAATGTTAATACGACATAGTTTGAGCTGTTTTTAAATGTTTATTCTTGTCAATGCGGGTCTCACAATTGCTAAGCATGCAACTCGTTCTTATGTTTAGTTCAGTCAAACAAAGTTCCAATTAACTAGTAATGCAAAGTATTAAGCATTTGTGTACATTTAGGCAAGCCTTCTTACTAGAAGTAGCCATCGTTAGTCATAAGAGAAGCCATTGAGTAATAGGCAGTATTTCATTTTTTTCTCTCTCGAGTTTAATTTAATCTCCCCTGATTGGATAAAAAAAACCTAAGGGGAATGAAACAAAAACAACGAAGTGAATTGATTCTTCTGTATTATATATTACATGTACACTGTATTACATAGATTATTTTTTTTATGACAAGGAGTTTAAGTCCTATTATATCTTGTGTATTTGTAATATGAGCCCAGCGTCCTCATTTCAGCCTTTTTTGGTTTCATCGGTAATTTTAAATATACTTTTCTTTGTTCTAATTAATTCTTAAAAGAGGGATTCAATGACTCGGGCTAACTTTGAAGAACTGGCTGGGAAGGGAAAGCCTTGTAACGTAATGTTAGGGGCATTCGGGCATTGAGGCGGAAATGAAAATGAGGTTATTTCTCTGAGTCTCCCAATTCCCAAACATGTAGAATGTGTCAGTAAGTTCTAAGGGACGCTAGAGTCTCTCAACCCTGAGCCTTGTGGATTTTAGACTTTGAGTTCCCAACCAACAGGTTACCCCAAGAGAAATAAAAATTCCATGACAAAAGCTCGCCTCTACCTTAAGCTCTACTCAACCATTGCAGGCACTCGGTGGAAAGGAAAAGCGAAACAAAAACAACCACGCGTATTACTCTCATGTTCTAAATGTATCTTTCTCTCTCCGATACTTCATGCATCATGAAAATTAAGCTTCCCTCAAGCTCTAAAACTTCAGTTAATTTTAATTCATCCAGTTTCTATCTCGGTTACAGTACAATAAATTCATTTCTCCCTGATTAAAATATGTGTGTTTGTATGGACTTAATTTTGAATAGAACAGCAAAATTTAAATTATTATGGCTTGAAACATTAAACCATCCTTTGCATAAATATTGAATGAATATCTCTGAAGATTTTCAATTTCACTCATTTTCACAATTTATTAATCTTTTTAGATTAGATTGTTTAAGCTGCATTGGTATATATAATGTATTCATATTGTTAATGTTATAAAAGTTATAATTATACCCATTATAACTTTTAGAACAATTGACAAATATTCTATCAACAGTATCAACATGTTTGCTCGTGAGAAATCATAGCATCGTATTATAATTATAATTACGTTTTTAAAATTATATTCTTTTTTGGCTTTATTCATTATATTGTAATTTTAGTGATGTATACAGAGAATTTTTATCATATTCGTATAATAAGTGAAAACAAATTAAACAAATTCTAAAAATTTAACATGATACACAATCACGAAAAATAGAATGGCATCATATATGAAAATTATAAAAGCTAAAGACTTTTGGTCTAATTATATAACTGCCTATTATATTAATTATTTATATGATTTTTTAACAAGATTTAATAAATAAAAAACGTAAATAAATTAAAGTAAATAAATTTTTAATATTATTTAATTGGATTTTTTGAATTAATTACCTTTCTGGAGATAAATTGAAGTAGTTCAAGAAGCCCCTTGAAATGCTAGGCTGATCGTGAGCGAGTCGAGAAGCACTTCTCTGAGTGGGGAAAGCAGCGAAAGCGGCCGAACAGTCCACACACTTAAGATAAAGAGTTTCGGAGAGATTGAGGAAAGGCCCATTTCATTTCTAAACTGACACTCGCTGGCATGCGCTCACATTTTCCAATTTATTTCATTATTTTAGACTTCCCTTTTAAATTATCATCTTATTTTGTAGGCTAATTGGAATAATTGCCATTCAAGTCAGCGTACCTAATAGTAGTCGGCAAATTTCCATTTCTTTCATCAATCATCAATTTCATATAATAAGGTACATTTAAATGGGACAAGAGGCTTCAAAACTTTAAATTAAGCAAGAGATTAAAATGCAATTGTAAGAGTAGATATGCAATGCTAAGTATTTAAAAGAAATAGGTTTATTTAAAATTAAGCAATTATGTCGTTGATAATATCAATGTGTAATGTGTAACCTATGGAATAAGATAGCAAAGTTATATTCATTATTTCTTCACAGCATTTTCTGATTATATATAATATTATATATACTAGACATTCTTTATTTTTAAATAATACAAAAAATATCATTTAAATCATTTAACAAAATTAAATACAGGATGATTTGTTAGTAAAAACTGTGGTAGTCGGCAATATTAGGAGATTCTGCCACGGATGATTACAATGAAACCAGAAAGTCCAAAGGCTCCTCATGTCAAATATTGGAAATAAATTGAAAATGAGTATCAATAAATAACTACTTATTTATATTAATATTTATTACATAATGTTCATTGTACTTTTATCTAAGGAAATATATTAAACTGGTGATCCAAATTTATTTAAAGCAGGGCTGGAAAAAAAAGGTTCTTCCACTTGGGGTGTTTAAACAGGGCTGTTTAAATGATATGTTACCCTATGTTAGCTCTGTTTCAACAGCGAAAGCCGCCATTGGGCCCAGCTATGATTCAAAGTATCATCCATATGATTTAATTCCAAAAGTATTAAAAGTCCCTCAAAGAATATTTTTATGCCATTCAATACAAATAGAAAATATGCTAAAATTCATAAACCTTAACGTCGTTCGTTTATTTTAAATCAAAAAGTATAAAATAAAATTATTTTAAAAATTATTTTATACTTTAGAGTTCATAATAAAACTAACGACATAAAGTACACAGAGATCTCATTCCAGTGGTTCACCTCTGATTGAAGGAGGAGGCTCCTTAATTTTATTTTAAACGGATCATTCAAATTTATTTAAGGTTATGTATAACTTTTTTTTAATTATAAATGATTCAAATCTCGATTTACTAAATTAATTATTAATTGCGCTTGGTTGGTGTTTTCATTTTATATAGATGAAATTCAAATCTTCTTCCTCAACTTCAAGTTTTAAAGTCAGTACCTAACTAAATAAATTCGTGGAATCCAAAAAGATGATAAGGAGTCTATTTTTAATCCTTGCTAGACGCTCGAGCGACGCTGAAAAGCCATTTTCCGAAGTGGTTAGAGTTATAACGTGCACCGAGTTGGAACATTCCCTCTTACCTAATTAAGAAAAAAATTCGAATTCTTTTTATGAAATAATTAATATTCCATTTTGATATTATATTTCTCTTAAGTTTAAAGTTAAGATAAGGCTTTTCATTTTTCAATTTGTTTTTGATAATCAAAAGTAATTTCCAAAGTTTACAAAAAAATAAAAAAAAACATTAAGCGATCGGGTTTTCAAATCCAGAAGCAAGAGACACTCTTACATCAGAAAAGAGAAAACAAGGTGAAAGAACGGGAATGCTTTCTCTTCAATATTCGAGATGGAGTAGCAGGATAAGAAAAGAGGACTTCTATTCGTATTATAATCGTCATTTCTTCAAGTTCAATTAATTATTACATCAAGTCTATAATAATGAATATAATGAATGTTGCGAAAAGTTATATAGAAAATAGTAAAATAGTAGAAAAATAAGCTATTTTAATCAATTGAAAACTTTTAATATTTATGTATGCCAATAAACCCACTAAATCCATGCGTTGGAATACATTAGAATAAGTGTCACCAAAAATAAAACATGCATCATTGACTATTTGTTCAAAGCTTATTCCAAGCTCTTTACATATTCAACTTGGGGTTTGTAATTGCAATTAGGAACTATTAATAGATTACAATTGAAGAATATCATTTGTACATAACGCATTTAACTTAAAATCTCTTATTGATGATTATGATTAGCTATATCAATCTAGTTATGTATTTCAAACATTAACGAATTTATAATCAAAATCGTTCAACAAATCAAATGCGAGAAATGATTTGTCTCCCCTTTTGTTAAATGATTAATGAAGTTTAGTGAAACGACAAGTGAAAGCTTAGAAGTATACAAAAATTGAATTGATGCATTTAATAATTATGTATTTATATATAGCATTCGTGAGGATATGAATCCTTGATCCCAAATAAATATATTAAAATTAAAATATAAACACACACCTATCTTAGAATCTATAAGAATCTGTCTAATCTATTTTTAAACAGTAATAATAGAATTGAAGCTTTACAAAATATTACATTCATTTGAATTCAATGACATTGTAATTACGCTTTGGTAAATTATTTTAAATGCAAATTCAAATTAGTCAGAGCATAGTTGATAAAAAGTAAAGAGTATGATGTAGATACAGCTTCAATATGTATAAGGACGTAAGGTTATTTCATTGTCTTGTTTGAATATTAACTAAGCGAATGAAATTGATCACCTCAGGGATTTCCAAACTCCTTAAGCACACTTTCAGCCCACCTTTGAGTAAATACAAGGAAAATATAAGAAGCGGTCGAACAAAAAGAATACCGACTTCATTAATCAATCTTTCATTGTACTTATAAAGTTTATTAAAGTTCCATTAAGTAATTATCTAATTTTGCCTTGTAATAGACATAATATGGTAGTACCAATATACTCTCACCCAAACTAAGGCTAATCACACAAAAAATGCTTTTATAATTCATGTATTAAAGTTTCAATATTGATTCACTTTGTTATTAACTATTTAGCAAACCTGTAATTGAATTAAAACCATCTGTAGTCTGTGTAGTTTAAACCATCCAGGTCATACCTTGCAATATAAAGTAAAGAATGAAGATTTTTATATGCTTCTATATTTATTTCATGCAAGAAATGACGGTGATTTTCATATAATAGTAAAGAAGAAAATCCACAGACTTTTTGGTTAGATTTTAAAAAATCTTTAGATAATTTCGAATTATTTAAAGGTTGTATTAGTAAAATAATACAAAATCAAACCCGAGTGTAAATGAATCTACTTTATTAACCTTATCCAATACCTGATATATGGAATCAGATAATGCAAATTCTTGGAATAGATGACAAGATATATAGTAGGATTTGGGGTGAATCAGTTTTTGGAGTATTTCCGTTGTCGAGCAGGTCGCCCCCGCACACGCAAAAGCATAAAGCATGAAAGAATCATTGTAAAACCCCCATTGAAGAACGTGGATACTTCACATATAAAGTGCAAGTTTCCGACTCGAACGCTCCTTGTCTTTCTTTCCTCCACCTGTGCTTTCCTTGTCACTTTCACGGCAATCGACTAAGAGCCTCCGACGCTCAGCTCCTTTCAAACGTTCAGCTCCTCTCAAATTTAGGAATCACAAAGGAAGGCGGAAGAATAAAGTTCTGACCTTGCTTAGAAGGCATGAGGGTTTCCGTGCACAAGTTCTTTATTTTGTTGCTTTTTATCGTTCTCGCATACATCACAAATGCTGAAGGTAAAAAAGGTAGCAAAGCCCATCTCTACTAATGCACCATTTTTCAAACAACAGTTTTGCAGTGGCTTAACGATAATTTATTCTCTTTAAGGTTCATGTTGGAGGTACGGACATTCCTGTTGGGGCGGTGAGCTCATTTTTCATTACTCCAAATTTATTTCCACAGTTTAAGCTTCTTCTGGCATAAAGATGAGCTCAAGGTTCACTTTCCCCCTTTGCCGCGGAAATTTTTCCGGATTATTAGAGTGGCAATGGGGGAGAGTTTACTCTCTCATTAAAACTTTATTGTTTTTTATGACTCTCGCGCAATTGAGTAGGCTGGGCATATTAGCAATTAAGAAATTACCCATCATTCATACTCTTTTAATTTTCTTTTTACTGACTTATAAATTGGGAGGGAAGGGGCGTTTGTGAGACTTTGATGCTCAATTGTTATGATGAGGGAATTTGCTGAGCAATAAACTTTTTAATATTCAATTCACTGGAACAGCTTTTTAGGAAATGAATTTTGAAAATAGCTTCACATAAATGGTAGGATGAATTGAAATTGGTTGTAATATTCATAATTGTATTACATTACATATTGAAATTTTTATTAAGTTTGATTTGAATTTTATAGAGTTTTATTGGTATTTTAAATATAAATAGTAAATAGGTATGCAACAAAAATAAATTGAAAGAATAAATTAATACAATTGACACGATCACATAATGTTAGCGATTGTACATTAAGTTAGTCTAAGCTTTGTTGGTGATTGACATTGATGCTCAAGCATTTGACAGCTTTTGAATTAAAAAAAATCTCATGAAATTTAAAAGAGGTTGGAAATGGATATAATTTCAAGCTACTTACAAAGTCTCCTTTCTTGAACACTCCCAGCATTAATTCTTAACATTCAAACTTGATCAACAATATTCAATATTTTATTTAAATTTATATTCATATACTATTATTTTTATTGGAAAGTTGAAAGAAAATAGAATACTTTTTGATTAAAATGCCAACGATGTATTTTTTATCTTCCAGAATATTATATCAGAATACGATATTATTGAGTGTGGGTATCAAGCCTGTGGCATTTTTCATTTTTTGTAATAATACAGTATTGAAAAGATGAATATTTTCATGAAAAATTTTTAGGGAGCTTAGACTTTCTTCATACATAGCTCGAATATTATTTTCTCTACATTATTATATATATTATGTGTAGTACTTGTAATATGGCTCAATAAATTTCGGCGTTCATTTCATTGTTGAAGGGGCTTGAGAAGGACTTTCATTGAATTTATTTCTTCGTTACGAAACTTCTTGAGTGGGAAAGAAAGTTAAGAGACCTGTTGATCTCTTATGATGCTTTTACCGTAATATTCTCGCTTTTATTGGCTTTGGAATGAAAGTCGTACTTTCAAACTCCCCCGCTTTATGTCTATTTTCTGTTTGTGATTTTTATTTAATGCTTTTGAAAGGGCAAGTCATAAACTTTTTTATTCGGTTTCAAATGACCCCTTCTATCTCTCATTACTCTCATTATCTTCTCGGATTATAGCTATAACTCATTTTGAGTCAATAAGCCAAAGCTTCAAATATGATATTTTATTTTACTTACCACCGTTTTTATCACTCAAAGTCTCATGAAGCTCTATAAAATATCTTTTAATGTATGTATACTTACATTAATTTAATTTATCTGTATATGCTTTTAGAGAGTAATATCAACGATTTCATTTATAAATGTACTTATTTTACATGCTAAATAAAGCATTTCAAAATAATAGGTCAATAGCATGCATGGGCGGTAATCAATTATTTGATTACAGATACTATAACCTGTAATCGTAATCAATTAAATTTTTGAAAATAGTAACCAGTAATCGATTACAATTTTCAGATGCTTTAGATTATTGATTAATTTTTGATTACTTTTCTATTACAGATTATTGTTGAATTGTCAATTACATTTGAATTTTGGGTTAGTAGAGACACCTTTTATTCCAAATAATATTAAAAACAAAGCTATTTTATTAATTTGTATTAAAATAACCCGTAAAAATGTAGTTTTGTCATTTAAATTAACTTATTTTGATTAAATAGCCTGGAATTGGTGATTAATCAACCTCACATTTATAATAATAATTAGTTAACGAATTTTGAAATTTTACTGAAGTTTCTAAATGAAATTGCTTAAAATGTAATCGTGATCTAAAAAGTAATCTGATTACCATAATCTATTATTTGTAATCAATTACATTTTTTAAATGTAATAGTAATTGTAATCGATTACTTTTTCCAATGTAATCGCCCATGCATGGTCAATAGTCATAAACAGTGACACACCGTGCGCATAAGGTATTTTTGTTTTGTAAAGAAGTATAGTAATGAAATATGTATTTTTATTGTATATAAAAGTTCATTGACTCATACATTCGTACATAAAAGTACCTACTAATACATGTTTACATCATTTTATCGGATGCTAATTAATTCACAAATTGTGAGTGTTCAACGCTGAGGGCCAATTAAAGCGATGAGCTGTTTATTTGATGTGAGCTAATCAATATCAAATATCGAGATTATATAAACAGTAATTTACATGTAAATTTTCATGACTATCACATGGACTTTGAGCTATATTCGTTAGTGTGAAAGTACAAAGAACTGTTAAATTGTGTGAAAGGACAAGGAAGTTTGGACTAATTTTTCCTTTATTTGCTCAGGTCACGGAAAAAGGAGTGGAGGTGTGGGAAAGGCAGAAGGAGGTCGCCATTCGCCATCAAAAAATTCATTTACTACTCATCTGGCTACACCGAATTCTCTAGAAGCAGGTTTCATTCATTCTTTACTTTCACACTCTTTCATTCTATAACGATTCAATTATAATATCAATTACAGAATCAACATTATCATCAATATGAATGAAATGAATAAGTGTTTTTTCTGAAAACTTTGTATCCATATTTGAGAATATATGTAAAGAATGCCTTTACTGTGTAATTATAATGATAACAAAATACATAAAATTATTAAAGTAAATGATCAACAAATCTTTTTTTTTTAGTAATTACACTTTACTTATAAAAATAATGAATGATTAAATTATTTTCAATCAACTCACTAAAAATCTTCACTATATATACTACAGATATAATAATGATTCCATGATTTATAAAAGATTTAAATAAAAATAAACTTGATCATTTGACTATAGGATTGATTCAATCATCAGAAGATTTTTTGAATTATGACAACGAAAATGACGACATTGAGTTGAAAGAGATTCCTCCTAGAATTGAAGTTGAGAATCGAAAAGAACGCAGGCTCTTTCCTAACCTTCAAAGGTAAAATGCAATTTCAATTGTTAGATCCTTATTAGATCTCTTTCTTTAGCAATGACGTCGGAACGTGGGCGATCATTGACAATGACGACTAATGGATGGCCTTTTTACAAAATGCTTTTGGGTCATATTAATTTAGGATGAATATGGAGGAAGACGAGGAAGGGAAGGGTGAAGAAAGGGATGAGAACGAGGAGCCACTTCAACCAATACGGAGGTCTCAGAGGAAACATCAGCCGAACCTGATCCTATTCAAACTGATTAGGATTCGAAGGAAGTAAGGAAGTAGAAAAATCCATTAGGACCATCTGAAGGACCTCTTCAACCAAAAGGAAAATATCTTAATCATCTCTCCTGGATTCCTTAAATACTCTTTTCTTCGCTTTCAAATACTTGGATTGGATCATGTGATTTTATCCCTGTTAGAACATTATGTAATGTGTAGTATGTACTTACCCCACTCGGTATATTCTTACTTAATGTTAGTAAGTAGTTAATCCCTGGGCATAAATTTCATTCATCATGAGCTTTCATTTTTTGATTTTCTCCTTTAAGGGGTTTACTGTTGACACTCTGCTAGGAATTAATGACTCCTTCTGACTTATGTATCATGTGTATGAGAGAAAATATTCGTATATGCTTAGTGAACATCAACCTCAAATGTTAATTGAATATTATTATAAATTATAGGTAATTAAATATAAAAACATAACTAATTGTTAGATTAAATGTAAAATTTAGAACACATATAAAGTATAATAAGATGATAAAATAATTTCGTAAAGATGCAAGATAAAATTCCTGTTGCTCGTGCTCCATAAGAAAAACATAATTCACATCATTGACTTTGTTTTATTCTCATTCAAGAATACATTAAATGACATTAAATATTAATATCACCCATGAATGACCAATAAAATATGATTATTTTCTTATGCTTTTCGACTGATGATGAGAAAGAGTATTTCTACGTTTGTTTGTTTAATGACGTTCCTGATCAGTTGATAAGTGGTGAATTCACAGGAACCAAACGAAATTGACGTCAATTTAGAAAAAAACTCCCACGCAAATAAGGATTTATGAGGGAAAGCCAAAGTTCTATTTAACGTTTTTCAAGACTCCCATGTAAAGTTCATTTTATTGCATTATCCTAACTGATGCAGGATATTTATTCCTTAATAATGTTGAGAGAAAGCCGTTCAGTTTCGCCCTTCAATCTTCCCTTTCTTCTTCATCATTCAGACTGACAGCACACTTTCTAAATATTAAAAATTCACTTTACTGTTTAATTTAATAGAAAAGACTTTCAGTTAATTACAATGATTATGGCTCGCTATTATTCATTTATTTTGTTTTCCCCCACTATCCCTCAATTAAGATTTGAGTGCTTCTCTTGATAAATTAGTGTTTGTTGAGCCCTGAAAACTAATTATGTTACACATTCACTTTTATGAATATTTTGCTTTCTTTATGTAGTTAGACGAGAATTTGATTATATATATTTATTTTGAAATATACATACAATTATATGCAACATTTTAATGAATTCTAAAGAAGCCGCTGAATAGATTTCAAGTTGTTAATAATAAAACAAAAGTTAATTTTACATATTTGATAATACATTATGTAGGTAAACGAATTGACAATTATTATTAAATTGAAGTAGATCAAAATAAGATATTTCCTATTTATCAGATAGGTATGGTCAGGTATAATAAACTATGAATATTCCGAAGATTATAATTACCTTATGAAGAGGATTTTATAAAATTTCAATATCAATAAGTCACTTTTTATATCTAATATATGCTTTACCCTTACAGTACTGACACAAAACACACGCAGGATGTTAATTGATTACTTAAAATTACTTATGTAGAGTCGTTGTGCATTATTATGAATACAATGTGGGTTCAAAATGCATTGTTAACTACATTATTATCTAAGAATTATGATTCATGCATTCATATAATCTGATCATAATTAATAATTAGCAGTACTATTATCAATCATCAATATATTCAGAATAGTTGAATTTTATGAGATTCTCTGAATCTTAATAAATTAAGATCCCGAAAGGTTTGGATCTTGTCCAAGAAAATAAGATTGTCTTGTTTCTTAACTTTTGTGGGTTTCATTTGCAATTGGCTTTTATAAGTGCATATTGAATGTTCCATGTATAAATATTTGCTCTCACTCTGAAATAACAACTGTCCTAGTTAGCTATATTATTATGTATGTATTTACATTGTTCATATATGAATTTCATATATAATACATACTTTAGACTAACAAAAATACACAAAATTGAAAAATAACAATGGTGAACTTGTCTCTTTTCTATTTCATGTCATAACTAATCTTGTATGTTGAGCTCTATGCATGTAGTAGAATAAAGCAAAATTATATAATACATACATTATAATAATATATATTATATAGATAAACTCACTTATCGATATGAATTTCAATTAAAAATCAATAATAATAATCATTTAACAAATAAAGAATTTTCTTTATTTACTGGTTCATAATTCTTTATTTTGAAGCGACTTTACAATAAATTAATTTATGTTAAAATTCGTATTCGTAGTTAGTTAGTTCGAATTCTTACATGTTCAAAAGCGAGTTTATTTTATTTTTCTTTAGAAAACGTAATAGATAGGTATATTTATAGTAAATTAATCTCAAAAGAAAAGTGTACCTAATAGAAAAAGCATCGGTATTCAATCTAATCATGATCATGATAATATATTAGTTGTAGTAATTCATGCTGATTAATTATTAAAAGTGAATTAAAGGAAATAGTAGATAGGAGGGTTTGCAGAAGTTGAATTAAATCATTGGTTTTAATGCTCAATCAGGTTCATGATATAAGTTGGTGAAATAAAAACTTTCATTTGTTGTTTAAACTAAAGATTGAAAAGCTTAGGATTTAACTTAAATTTATCAATTAACACGTAACATAATCTTGAGGTTAGCAATTATTTAGTAATATATTTTAGTTAGTTCAAGATATCAAGATTATTAATTCACGAATAAAATTTTATGAGAGATTTTATGTACTTTAGCTGATTCAAATTAATTGTATAAGTTATGGATTCACAAATATTAATCTTACATTATTGTTTAATTAGCTCTCTCTTCGCTAATTAATGAAAGATCAATTTAATTTAAGACCAGGATAAAATTTATCTTATACGCCCCCAATGAACTTAGCTAGAAGATGATTTTGATTATTAATGATAAAGAAGACCATCTCATTTTAATACTCCTTTAAGAATTTTCACTTTTAAAATTTCTAGTTGATTTTAATCACTTATTTACATTGTTATGAATCTTTTTTAAAGATTTGTATGTTAATACTTTATTTATACATATCATATAATTAGATAATCAGGGATAAAATTGAAGGAAGAAAAGTTTGCCGCATATTGTTTTGACTATATTATCATATAATTGATATCGGGAGACTTCGTCTGCATTAGTCAGATTGGATGAATTCCTCTTTTGATTTTCCTCCTTCCAGATTCTTAGCTTCTCTTAATTGTTGTACAGCAGCGAGCTATATAGAATTCATAAAAGAGATTGAGAATTTAAACATCCTACCACATTGTTTTAAAATACTTGTAAACTACAATTAATATGGTAAAAGGTAAATACCCATTCAATTAAAAGTGGAGAAACTCTGTTCGTGTTTTGAACTGGATAGAAATCATTGGTAGCTCTGAAGGGTTGTCCAGCCCCATATGAGTTGACAATTTCAGATGCACCAGCAAAAGGAGGCATCACGCTGTCTCCACGCTTTCCATGAGCTCCAAAACAGGAGTGCCCAAAACGACTGCATCCCCCTTAAAGCGTTTTATTAAATTAAAGAAGTTTTATGGCTTATATTATTTACATTTAAATTTTTAGAAAGAAAAAGTTTGGCACACATATGCCACACTACTCTGAAATCTGGAATTGTTGTCTTGTACTTAAATAAATATTAGGTATACACAGGGTCGTCAATGTCTTTTCCGCCTTTCTGAATTTCACTCTCTTAATTCACATGCTAGAAATTCAGAAAAGTGGAAAGAAGATTTTGACGACCCTGTATTGTATTACATTAAAAGTTGTAAGTCAAAATTAGAAAAATATAGCCCAAGTCAGACATTATGAGAAACTTTATACAGAAAAATATGAAAGCAAACTTTTGAGACATTTAAAAGTCAAACATTTGTTAAACTTAAACTTTATTTTACCTGTCTTATTTGTTATAGAGTTTTTATGACATACTTACATGTTACACTACAAGATTAAATTCATTTCTTACATACATAACTTACTCATTAGAAACACTAACTAACCACTTTTAAACGCGGCTTGAAAGGAGGAATATTTGTTAGATGAATTCAGTAAATTTCAATCAGTATTATGAATTATTATGTGCATTTAGGAAAAGATTTATCATCATTAAAGTTAAAAGATAAAACACACATATATTCAAATATTATATTTTAAGCTTGCCATATTTTTCCTTTCAAACTTTTATATAACTTTTTTTAAATAAATTTTCAAGAATAAATAAAAAAACTTTTATTGCTACAATTTTATGTATAGACAATGTAAGTGATAGTTAATAATAGAATAAAAAGTGATCTAAAATGCATTAACCAATTAAACTTTTCCTAAACCTTCTTACTAATCCATATAAAAAACCCAATTCAACAGTTTAAAAAATAATTTTCTGTAATCAAAATCTTAGCTTAAAAAGTCCCAGAAAGCATGAAAGAACTTTAATAAAAATAAATCTTAAAAGCACTCACTCACTCAGTTTCACTACATAAAAAATATATTTATTATAACATATCAAGGGAATCAAGGATGAAAGGCATTTAATTCATCATAAGAAGCATCAAGCTCCTTATAAGTTGCTAGACATTGTACATAAGCCTGAAATGAAAATTTATGAGGTCTTTTAGCTATTCCCGAGAATGGAAAACTGCAAAAGGAAAGTCAAAATTCATGTTATCTTTCTACACAGAGTAATAAGTACATTTAATATAGAGGTACGATGAGTGAAAGTTCAAAAGACCTTTACGCCTTTATATTTTCATATAAGAGCGTACTTAAATTCAAATTTGAGAGAGATATTTGCAATTACAATATTTTCAAAGTACTTAGCTGAAGAGTACTTAAAATTTTAAATTATTTCAAATATCACGAAACAAAATATAAATTTATATATTACAAATAATATCTAATATGTAAAAATATTATTCAGATATATTTGATATAAACCTAATTGTCATTATGTACAAGAAGCTCTTAAAATTAAGTACCTATATATTACTCAAAATTAACTTATTAAACATGTTGCGCACACAAATATTATTAACTCTTATACTTAGTTAGACACAATCCGGTTAGCTAAATTAGATACTACGTATTTCAAGTGGTAAATTTTTTAAAGTTAATAACATGTTAATTAATTGAATTTTTTTAAAGTGAGTTGCCTGTGTTATCTGTTATCTCGCTGACTAATGATACATTAGCTTTCAATTAAATAAAAAGGTTTATGAAATGGTGACTTAAAAAACTTCAGTTTGAAGAAGATTGATAACTATAAAGAATTTTCGTCAAAGATTTTGGAAGCGAGCGAGGAGAGAAAATTTAATGAAGACTAATGGGCTTCGTTTAGCACTTCAACATCGTTCAGTGCAATGAAGAGGTTTGATGGAGAAGAAAAGCCACTAGGCTTAGGCCAAGCAATTAAAGTTTTCGAGATCTTATAATCAATTCAATATGCCAAAGATAGAAATTCTTAAGTGCTTTTTGTAGCTCCGAGAAATCTCATTAAGTAACCTTGTTTGAGGTGATTTTCACTAAACGAACAATACAGTAGGTAATTCATATTCTTACTTACTTTTCAAGCATTTCTGAAACTATTTATATTTAAGTGGCTTTAATTGATGTTTAAGCTACTTTACGCGAATAAATTATATATGAGATTCGTATTGGAAAAAGTACCTTACCTTTGACTTGATGAATGCTGGTGAGGAAAAGAAACAAGAATCCACCAAGAATGACCCTCATTGCAATGCGCTGTTTACTGTCCATCAACCTTTTATTATCAATTATTAAAAATGCGTTACAAATTACAACAGAAATACAATAACTATTTAGAATTCAAACAAAAATAATGAAGCCTTTATTTAAAATATTACATATTTAAAAGGAAATGCGACAAATTGCGACAGTGCCGCCAATAAATTAGCTTTTACAAGTAATTTTCAAAAGTTTTTATCTATAATTTAATGCTAGTAATGTGTATGTGTATCACCTAAAGATGCTTTTATAGCAAAAAATAGCTACATACTATCTATATATGTGTAAAGAAGATGCCATTTTATGTGTAAGAGAAAGTTCAGGTTTTTTTCATTTTACTTTATGTTTGATTTTAAGACATGTAATGTATTAATTGTAATTAATAAGTTGAGCAGCAGGAGAAAAACTTTCTTGGGTAAAAGAAAGATTTTGAAAAGAAAATTGACCTTAATGAAGATTTGACGTCGATTGAGAGACAGAGGAAGCGAATGAAATTCAATTAGAGTGCGAGGTGGAGAAAGACGGAATTGGAGGAAATGATGGGAGAAGCCCGGATCGTTCCTACATTTATAGCAAAGGGAAGCTTCCTTTGGTGGGATTCTGTCAAGTTGGGAACCAGTGAATTTTTCCAACCAGCTTTCCCCACAACCTTCAATTTGTTCCTTTGCTTCGAATCCAGCCGTAGGGTTCATAAAAGCCTTCATCATCATCTTCCTACGTATGGGTTTATGCTAAATATGACTTTAATCCTTAATCATTACATTTTGGCTTATTATGATAATATGAGGTCACATTTCATTTTCTCTCTTATCTCACAGAGCCGATTAGCGTCTTTCTCAATTTTAATATGACACTATAATATAATATTGATGACAATGAATGTCCATTGTTAACTTCTTTTAAGCTTCAAATGCCCTTTGTGCTGATATTAAAATTTGAGGCGAGGATGATTGAGTGAGTGAGAATATATTATATATAGAATATGTAATCAACGGTTCCACGCATAGGAAGACATCATTGTAAATAGTAACATGAACTCACCACAAGAACTATGTTTTATGTTGAGTCCACATTGTTAACCTTTATACCCCTGGGACGAAATTTAATAAATCCAGAATATTTATGATTTTGGAATAAAATGATTGTAAAGGAAATATAGGTCGCATCGACAATCATCTTTCTCTCACCAAGAACCCAAAGAGGATTATATTAATACCACACCAAAATGTCATTTGATTCTCTCAATGATCCTCGCCTTGAATAAAGATTTTGAATCATATTCACACATCTCGAAACTCATGCATTGGATTTATGAACTCAGATTCTCTAAATACCATATCTCATAAGTAAGCCATAACGTCATAAGTTACCAATGAATATGTATCTATATAAGATAACTGAGAGTAGGGAAGAGTGGGGTGAGTTGGGGAATTTTAGGCTATTGTTAATCCCTGTTTTCTGTGATCTAATTAAGCTAAAATTCTAATTTTTGCTACACATGTTTAAAATAAGGTGCAAAAGAAGATATAGCATATAAATCACATTCAAAAAAATATTGGCCAATTGGCATCATAATAAAGTTTTGGACCTATGTAAGTGTAGCATTTAAACCTTACAAAATATGTGCTAAGGTAGATAATTAATTGAATTTTGATCCGAATAATGCATACATATTTAGTTTACTATATTATTTTTTAATATAAATGAATTTTTTTGTCCTTCGCTTAGCTTTAATAAAATGAAAAATTATAAAAGTTAATTATTAGGTGCGGGGCGAGTTGGGGAACTTTCTCCAAGCCATAGCTCTTTATAAAATGCACTAACTTTGTTTTATTTCTAATCTAAATGGTTAGGAAATATATTAGGTAGAAAAGAACAAATCGCGGTTGCTTGCAAAATAATTTTAATGAAGCTACTGACTTATCCATAAATGAAGGGAGAATGATCAATTCAGTTGCGAAACAAAGCAGATATATTGCACGTAAACCCATTAAGACTTTTAAGAAAAAATAATGCAGTTGTCGGATACAAGCAGCAGACAATATTTTATATTGTAAATGAAAAGTGTTTAGAAGTTTACATACAACAAACTGGGGAATATAGCCACGGGCTTTCGCCGATATTGTTGCCCTTCTCCCCTTTGGGCAGTTCTCCCCTTGTAGCATTTTTCCCCCTGTGGCGGTTCTCCCCATGTGGCATTTCTGCCCCAAATGCATTTGTCCCCCTGTGACGGTTCTTCCCCTGCGAATTTCTCCCCCATAATTTAATTTAGCGTTTGTTAGGTATATGAATCATTTAAGGATTAACATTTAATTCATATATTTAGTCTTTGCATAATGGTAATTTTCATAATGAATTGAAAAATTGATCAGAGGCGAAGTTCTCACACGTCAGAATAAAGAGTATGTCTTAAGCACGCAAAGAATTAAGACAATTGTTGAAAACTATTATTCTAAACATGTCATTGAAATGTTGAAGGGAATCGCTTACAACTATTAATTATTGATTTTTTTTTACTTTATATTGATATCATTATCTATTTAAAAATAATATTTTAATCATTACCTTATTGTTATATTTTACTTGATATTTATTTTAATTAAATGAATTTGTCTCTGATAAATAAATATATTTTAAACAATTATTTTCTTTTAATACATATATCATTTAAATGTTGATCCTTAAATGTTTCAGTTATATACATAACAAACGCTGAATTATATTATAGGGGAGAAATGTCACAGTGGAAGAACCACCATAGGGGAAAAAATTCATTTGAGGCAGAACTGCCACAAGGGGAGAACCGCCACAGGAAGGAAAATTCCCAAAGGGGAGAAGCGCCATGCAATCGCTTTCGCCTATTAAAGTTAGGAAATTGGCATAAGAATATGCCGAGAAGCTAAAACTTCAAATGCCAGATAGTTAGATCAAAAATCTTCGGATGACACTCCTCATTCTCGACACAACGGTATTACAGTAGAATGTCGAAGAAAAGTACAAGGATGACTTTAAACTTAACTAAGCTTAAAAAAATGTTTAATTGGAGAGTTTTTGAGAATTTATTATTTGATTTTTAAAAAGTTAACTAACGAATTAAACTTTGTTTAACAAATTTAGATGATGTATTTATTGGCCTATTAAGTGAAAAAAATATTGAATCTAAGTTTAATTGAGTCTACTAATTACAATAAAATGCTATTTTGAAAATTCTCCAACTCGTCCCACCGTCCCCTACCTACATAATATTGTCAATTGATATTAAGCAATATTCCATATTATACACTTCTATGGTATATTTATATTGTAAATCAGGTATGTTATGTATGCTTTAGTGTGCATCTTTTAAGGTATCTCTGATCAATAAATACTTATTTTATCATATCCTATATCTAAAGGTATATTAAAAGAAGACACGTATGTGGTAGGTTAATATCTATAGGCCATTTCTTATTGGTACCTCCTTAATCTCGTTCTTTTAAGTCATTAGGCTGGCTGTCAAATATAATATATCAGTCTAAAATAAAAAAAATTGCCATATTACCACGTCGTTTACTCGGTTTACACAGTAAGTAAACTGTTCTCATATTAAAAAGTATTAAATTTTTCTTATCTTGTGGATAGCTTTTGAAGAAAAAGTCAACTCAATATGCTAATTAAAATTACAATGATTTATTAAGTAAGCTTATTATACTTTTGCTTTTCATTACTTATTTATGTTTATTAAAAAGGAATGCACAGGAATATCAAAAGAATAGTATACTATTAAAATACACCTATCACTTTATACTTTATTATAAAGCATAAAAAATAACAGTTTCATAAAGAAATGCCTTGTATAGGAATGAATCTACCTTTCTTGAAACAAATGAGATTGTTCTTGAGACTCCATTATATATTTTTATATTTGGGTAAAAAGAAAATGCAATCTATTCTGACAAAGTCAAAAGTGAACGTGAACAAAGCTCAACTTGATCATAGGAGTCATCGAGTCATCAATGATGAAGAGATGAGGATTTAATTATTTAGGTAATGTCTCTTGAGGATAAATTGAGACAATTAAATGTTTAGTATGAGTATAAAGGAATATGGGCGAAGTCCTTTCGCGGTCTGAAGTTAAGAACGAATGGGGATGAAGTGAAGTTGCGCTTTGCGGTGAATGGAGCTTGAAGCATTTTCCTTTATTCAACCCCATCATACTTTGGCTCGTAGTGAAAAGGAAACCTCGCTCCGTCCGGTTCTGAGGATTAAGTAAGATTTTAAATATTTAATCTCCCTCGGACGAGTCCTTCATTAAGAGTCCGTTTGAAAGGTCGGTGAAAACTTGCGGTCGTTTACAGATCACATCAGCTTCCTTCACTTCCACCGGTACTAAAAAGACGCTCGAAATGGCGGAGAAGGAAGTTGAACCCGTCGACAAGACCATTGCCGAGGATTTGGTCGTCACGAAGTACAAAATGGCAGCTGAAATTACAAACAGTAAGTGAACGTGAGCTCACAATGACCCTTTCACTTCATCTTATGATCACCTTTGGCTCATTTTGTCCACGATGACTATGTTTCCGTCTCGAGCATATGTTCTTCAATTGTCGTCAGCTTTCCTTTATTATACTGGCGGGAAAACATCTTTATTTTGTGTTGGGTTCATTAAACTTTATATAACTGAGCTCGGTTATCTTAATCATATTTAATCCACATGACACATGACCAAGCATTTGAATTTTTAATGGGGAATGATGAGCTTTAATAATTTTCATATCGAAACGACTCAAACCGATGAGATTTGTAACAAAGTTTCATGAATCTTATTCATTTGTTTTTTTTTTAATTTAGAAACGCTTCTGGCTGTCATTGCCAAATGTGTTGTTGGAGCTTCAGTGAGAGAAATTTGCATCTTCGGAGATAAAATGCTCGCAGAGGAAACTGGAAAGACATTTAAAAAAGAGAAAGACCTTAAAAAGGGTAAGTTTCTAATATGGATATTTATCGCATTTTAGTATGGATTTATCTTATTAAGATTTTTAAAATATTTTATTGATAAAAGATGATAATGAATACTTTGAATATAGGAATTGCTTTTCCGACTTGTATTTCTGCAAATAACTGTATCTGCCATTTTTCGCCTTTAAACACCGAACCAGATTATGTCCTTAAGGACGAGGATGTGATTAAAATGTAATTCTTCGTTATTTTCTTATTATTAAAATACTAATTACACGATCTAATGTTATTTTTTGATTAATTATAATATAATTTCATACAATAGTGATTTGGGGGCCCACATTGACGGAAATATTGCTGTTGTTGCTCATACTTTGGTGGTTGGGGCCGAAACAGGAAAGAAAGTGTCTGGACGAAGAGCAGATGTGATTTTAGCTGCTCATTATGCTTCTGAAGCAGCTCTCAGATTAGTCAGACCAGGCAACGAAGTAATTCATAAGCATAATGCTTCTATATGCCATAAATGATCTAAATAATTTTGTGGAAGATTATTTATTATTTTTACTATAAATATTCTTTTTTGTTTAGTCTGACAAGGTCACTGAAACAGTGACAAAAATCTCTGAGGCCTACAAGTGCAAGCCAATTGAAGGAATGCTGAGCCATCAATTGTTGCAGAATGTCATTGATGGTTCCAAGACTATTATTCAGAATCCAAATGAGGCACAACGAAAGGAATACGAAAAGTGCACTTTTGAGCTCCATGAGGTTTACGCTGTTGATGTACTTGTTTCCACCGGTGAAGGACAGGTATGAATCTATATATTATTATAGGCCGGTCCCATTAGATTTGTGAAATGAACACCTATCGCCACCTGATTTAGCCGTGAAGTCAAATTTCCTTAATGTTCTAGAGATAGGAAATTCAGTTTTCCTTTATGCACTTAAAATGCGCACATCGAAGAATCCAAATTCAATGTCCACAAAATAAAGCCTATTTAGTAGCCCAATTTAAATATTTAAATTGAATTCTTCGATGTGCGCATTTTAAGTGTATAAAGGAAAACTGACTTTCCTATCTCTACAACATTATGAAAATTTGACTTCAGGGCTAATCAGCCAGGTGGTGATAGGTATTCACAAATCTAATGGGACCGGCCTATAAATTTATTCAATTTTATTAATCCATATTCCTTGTGCATTACTTTACTTACATTACTAAATTAAACTCTTACGTTATAGGGAAAAGAAATGACCACCAGAATTTCTATTTACAAAAGAACTGATGATCAGTACATGCTTAAACTGAAGGCTTCAAGGGCTTTCTTTAGTGAGGTATATTTTTAATCACATTTTATAATTATTTTCTTATTATATGCTTATGGAAGAATTATGCTTATATATATGATGATGTGTTTGAGCATTTGAATTATATATTTCAGGTGAATCAGAAGCATGGGTTCATGGCTTTCAATCTAAGAGATTTTGAAGATGAGAAGAGAGCGAAGTTGGGTGTCAATGAGTGCGTAACTCATAAAATTATTGACCCATATCAAGTTCTCTATGAAAAGAATGGTAAGTGCATCTACGGCCAAAGAGTTATCATCTTATAACTATTAAAGTATTTAATAATTTAGTCTTACAATTTCCATTGATATCAATTTTTAGGAGAATACGTGGCTCAATTCAAATTCACTGTTCTTTTGATGCCAAGCGGCTCCCATAAAATCACTGGCCTTCCATTCAACGCCGAACTCTACGAGTCTGAACACAAAATTGATAACGAAGATATAAAAGTAATTAATTATAATATACATTTGCTACTGTTAATTTGTTAATTTATCAAGCATATTCATTCTTTTCTAAATTGGCAAATTTATAAATTAGAAACTCCTAAATACGTCCGTGAGTGTCAACAAGAAGAAGAAGAAAAAGACCACTGATGCCAAAACCGGAGAAGGGGATGCAAAGCAAAAAACTGAATTGAACCCTTCGGCCACGAATGGAGAGACTCAATGCTAATTGAGTTTCAGAATCAATCAATGAATGAAAAAACGTGCAAATTTTCTTCCTCAATTTCCTCATCGTCTCTAAATTCAATGCAAGTCTCTTTTTACAGTTTGACAAAATACGAGTGAACTTTTCTTGAAAACAATTGTTCATGTAAACTGTATTTCTCGAATTCCTAATTGTAGGAAATATATTATTTACTAACTAATACCACCTAGTTTTATCCGTTTAACACTTAATATAGCCTTTGCTAAAAAAATGGAAAATATGCAATTTATAATTTAACGATTAATGGTGAGGGTTGGCCTATGATTATGATTCATTTTAATAAACTTATTTTTTGTAATGTGCCTCAATGGTCATTAAAAATATATAAAAGAATGAGAAGTATGATTAATATTTGAACTTAATTCAAATCAAAAACTCCAAAAGCTCTGATATGCTAAAAATCTATTAACCTATAAAGACGATTCAAATCTGTAATCCGTTATTTATTTGTCGAAAACTTTCCATTTTTGAATTGTTTTAATATGAGAATACAACTTTTAGGTTAGGTTAATTAAGGAAGAGATGATTGTGGAATTTGCCGGAATGAAAATTTGATAATAAAATTTTGGAGTTTTGCATCCGAACCAATATGCCTTTTATTGCATTTTAATTTCATCAAGTATCATTTCATTTCTATTTTTTATTACATAATTTTTAATGGCTTTTAGATTTATGCTTGACAATTAATAACAAGAATGTATTTTAACATGTCAATAATTTTAACAATTTCATACGAAGCAAATGAAATAATTGAACATGATTTTTATACTAAATTATAGATTTTACTAAACTATTGACTAGTTTTCTGCGTTTCATGTTTGGGTTCATTTGAAGAGCTTGTAGTTTCAATTGAAATAACGCGAGTCTTGCCAGTTTCGTCGAACAACTCTTTGACTTTTTCCCAACCTTGGCCAGATAAACTTCGGATGTTTTCAGGTGCATTGGCCAAAAACCGTGTTGTAAAGAGAACTCCTTTATTCCATGATGGCCTAACAATTCCGTCTTCACTGTTGAAGTCGCTGGTCCAGCTCATGTCGAAATTGAGCCACTCCTTTCGAAAATCACTCACTGACTGTTAAAAAATGATTAAAATTTTATTGAATGTCTAATAAATAGTTAGATATTGTATACAATTCTAATGTATAGCGCAAAGATAGTTCATTTTTTGGATTTATGATAATGATATGATTATAAGATTAACTGAGTAAATTGAATTTTTTAGAGATGAAAAAACTTACTTGGCATACAGGAGCCAATTGATTTGAAATGTGTTTCTTTGTGCAGTTGATGAAACCTCTTGCATTTGGAATCAAATCAATTGTGGCGTTCACGTCTTTTTCAAACCGAGAAAAATTTTCGATCGTCTCATCAGTAGATTTCCATAATCCAGAGTCGTAAACGATGTATAATGTACCACCTCCCAGAAATGACCTTTAGTTTTTTAAATAAAGTTATAATCAGCTATGATTTAAAAATTAAAAAGATAGCTTACTTTGTGAGAAATCTAAATGCCATTTTATGCTTCTCAATTCGCCAAGATCTGAATTTGGATAATAAAGTAAAAAATATTATATTGGGTTATACGATTATGCTAATCATCAGATTCAGATTATTTATAAATCTCGTATAATTAGTTAACAATATTGTAATTTCGAACCAAAGTGAAATTAAATTGAAGGAGAAGGAGCAGCGAAGGCCGAAGAGATGGGCGGGTGAAAGATAAAATGAAGTGAAGATGTTTGTTCGGATGTTGGCTCGATAAAAGGTTTGAACTTGAATGAAACTACTGCAGAGTATAGCTTCGGATAAGTCAAGGTATGAGGCAAAGCATGTAGAGATATTGCAGAAACTCTGAAAAAGTAACAGTGGGATGCGGGTGTTAGAAATGCTTTTAAAGTTGATATCATAGCATTTACGGATATTTCTATAAACGCTAGATGAAATTATCAATTAAGAATTCAAATGTTCAGTCAAAGACTTTTTTAAACTAAATGCAAGATCTCAAGATCAAAATGCCTAATAAAAATAAATTCTATGAAAAGTCTTTTATTAATTTAATTGCTGGTTTGTAAACAAGTTGAGGAGCGAGAAATGATAGATAAAAGTCCTGATGAGCCCAAGTGTCTGGGAAGTTGACTTGTCTCTTGAAAACGACGTTCGGAAGTTGAGAAGCTGTCCATTCAGCATCCTGTTCAATAAGATTAGCATAATTATAAGGACATGGAGCACTTAGGGTAAATTATTAAACAAATCAGTAAATTAGATTTGAGTTTATTTACATGTTGGATATAATATAATTTCGATATTAAGAGATAATGATCTCTGACAAGGGTTATTTTCTATTAATTCTTTCACCTTGTAAGTAATGAACGCATCTGTATGTCCATAGAAAAATGCGGCAGGTATTGTAATTTTAGAAATATCATATTTTGGAGGATCTCCATTTCCATAAATTCTCAAATTCCCAAATGGACCGTAATTGTATTTAAGAGACTTGGGTTCGGTGACTCTGGAACTTTGAAGAACGTCAATGAAAGTTCGAACAGAAGTACGAGATGGAAATTCACCGTATAGAATATCCCAGACATCCTAAAGAAAAGACTCAAACGCTTTAACTTTATTATTAAACTATATAATTATATAGCTTTTAGCAAAACATTTGGTAAATTTAATGTAATTGATATTGATTTGTAAATGATTAATTTGATCATTTGAGACAAACGTCAATTATTTTTCCTGGAGAAAATCCCGTCACAGCATAAACTAAGTCATCACAAATAAATCTTGCAGTTCCGCACATTGCTGTCCAAATAGGCCTGACGAGAGGTTGGATCGAAGTTGCTAAAAGTCCTCGACCGTTTGACACAAGAGACAATAGTGTTTTTAAGGGCTGCAATTTTGTACATTTTAATATTTGTTATCAAGTGAAAAAATGAAACTTTTTATTTGATAAATTATTTTGTTCATAAATATTAATATATACTTCTTCAGGGTTGACCAAATTCGCGAGGAATCGAGCAGGTAAAGAAGTAACGTTTCCAAATGTTGCAGATGGAGCGAAACCAACAAAAAGAGATATTTTATCATTATAATCTGGATTTTCGGCCACCCCTTTGAAAAAAAGGATCGTTCCAAGTGAAAAGCCAACATAAGAAAGCTTCGTGCGATTTGTCACTCCGAGGATATAATCAATTGTAGCAGGAACATCGTATTTTGCTTGTTCATCTACGCTAATTAAACAAAAATTAATTATATTAAACTGGAAACCGATTGATTTATCAATATTTACCTGAAATCCCAATACGCACGAGAATCTTCTTTTAATTTCGTGTGCCCTCTTGAATAATGATTTCCTCTGGTATTAAACATCCAAACGTCAAATCCTGCTGCTGCTAACATAAAACCTAAAGAAATTATTTATTAAAAGTTCATTATTCAATTATAAATCAAATAAATAGATTTTGACCATTACTACTGCTGTAAAAATTAAGTACTTTAAATTATTGATATTTATGTCTTATCTTACCGAATGAATCTTGAGGCGTTCCTGTCACTGGCAAAAGCCATTCTTTTGAACTACATGAAATGCCATGAAAGAGAGCAACAACTGGCCTTCCTGGTGCAGAAATTCTATGAAGAATTAACAAATACCCGTCTTTGGATTCTGCTTCATGAACTTCACTTTTATATCCATATTTACTGATAAGCTCCGGCTATAAATTAAAAATTTAAAGTCAGTATTCCTTTTAAAATATATGAAATATACTTACATGATCTCAATCAATTTTTAACAAATACCGTTCTTAAGTATGCATCAGATTTGTCAATTTCAACATTTCCTTTAATTTCATTTCTTCCAAATTCATTCAAACTGAATCTGAAAGTAGAATTAACGCTGAATTCACACAATATGTAAAACAAAAATAAAATAACTTTGGCCATTTTTACTTGGCCCTAATCAAATATTTGATCGAATTCAATGCAATTGACTAACCTAGTCTACCAACTTAAAGTAAACTATGAACATAACTGAGGTACTGCCTGATAATGTTTCTTTATAAATTCAATTCTGTTCTTCCACGTGTAAAGGTTATATGACATTCCATTTATACACGACTTTTTTTTATTTACATACATTAATTAACCTGTGCTCTTTTTGTAGTTCTCTTATTCTCAAACTTAATGAATGAATTAATGAGTTTTCTATAGAACAAAATATTAAGGAAATTTTTCAAAATTCACTATATGATGATGTAATTAATTATATGTTCCAAATTTCCCATTTAACTAAATAAAGCCGAACATAATTTAACATCTCATTTTAAGTTTTTGCTAATGATTTGGTCGATAAAAAGTTATTTAACAACCAAATGGTTGTAACTTGTGAAATGATAAAAGGAATTTATGAATGCAATCACAAGATCAAGTGCGAATTGGCCTAAAGCCTTTTAAAGGTGAATTGCAGTTTTTATAATGAGTCTTTTATTAATCAATTCATATCTTGTATGCTATATAGCAAGTAACGAATTTACAAATGTAATGTCCACACATATTTTTATCCTTGAAGAAGTTAACTAAAAAGCTCCGATAATAAACAGAATGCTACCTATCTAGGAAATGTAAACCTGTGATTAATTAAAGAATGCTCGAGAGGAGATGCAAAAAAGATAGTGTGAATGTGTCACTTATTCCCTGAACTTGTCCTTTAAATATGTTACAAATTATGCTTCTTTTTCCGTTTCCTCTTAAAATAATTAATGGATCGAATAAATGTTGGCAATTGATTAATTACTATGAATTTACTTTCAAATGAAGAATATTTAATCATATAAAACTTTGTTGTTAATTTTATTTTGTTTCACTATTATTATTCGCCTTAAGTGTATTGAAATGAACGTAAAGTACGAGTATGTATAAGTAAATTATAATAACTTTTACAGTAAGATGTTTAACTTTATAATGAAATTAATGAACGAATTATCAAATAAAAACAAATTGGTGGTTATTGAATGTATTAGTAAATTGATTTTAATTAAAATTAAGAGTCAAAATTTTTATTCTGATCTATCCAGGTTCTGTAGGAAGAGACTCTGGTGTAAACTCCAGGGTATCCTGGTCGTGCGCATCCATAGCCCCATGAGACAATACCAACCAATTCCTTTGTTCCGTCTTTATTTTCAATTACCATTGGACCACCAGAATCTCCCTGAAATTAAAATTTAATCAATCATCAATTAATAAAATACAAAATTATGATTAAATAATCTCAAATAAAAATTGAATGAATAATACCTGGCAAGAATCCTTTCCGCCTTCTTTCAAACCTGCACACATCATCGAATCCGCAATGGTCTCAGTTGCATAATTACTTTTGCATTCTTCGTTGCTTATAACTGGGACAGAGGTGTGCATTAAAAATTTTGATGCTGATCCTCCTTCTTCGGTTGTTCCAAATCCTTTAAATAAAAAACCGACAAGTTAAAAACACGAAACAGAAAATCTCAAATGAGACAATTTGCATTTGAAATCCTCACCGCTCACAATGCATGTCTTTCCCTCTTCTACAACCTCGTCTTGTTCAGGCAGTTGAACACTGTCAACTGTTTTCGTGAAGGAGAATGGTTTTGCCACCTATGTACAATTAAAGTGTGCAAATTTAACATTTAGTTATCTAAAGGTAATTAAATAGTGAACAAATGCAATTTAGAGATCTGCATTATAAGATAGATTATTCAAACTTATTCACCTTGAGTAAAGCAATATCATTTTCAACCGTATTACTATTATATTTCTCGTGGACTAATATCTTCGTAACTGCGTAGCATTCTGGGGAATTTGGAGTAAAAAGATTTTCCAATGAATGAACTCCTGCTGTTGCATAAAGGAGCTTTGTTGATCTATATCCCAAACATTAAAACATTATGTATATTATAGAACTATTATTACAAGAAGAAATCAATGCATTTTGATTTTAAAACTCTTTACCCAGATGAAACGCAATGAGCAGCAGTAACACATGTAGTTTCATCAACAATGCTCGCTCCGCAAAAATGTCTCATGTTCTTTTTAGATTCGCTATATTTTCCTAAACTCAATTGATAGGGAAATTGTCCAGATTGAGCAGCAATACCTCCAACAATACGATCAGTATCTTTTTCATGCAACCAAGATGCGGGCCATGTAAACCCTTCTGAATGGGTAAAGTTTTCTGGAAAGCGAGGAAGGTTACTTTCCGCTAAAAGTCATAAATAATATAGTTATTGTCTTTAATTTGGCGTTAATTTGATAAATAATGGTATTTTCAAATTTTAAAAAGTAAACTTGCCATGTTTTTGAAATAATACGCAAAACAGAACAAAATACTGAAAGGCTTTCATTTCTTTTAGGATGATATATAAAATTTTTTATTATTTGGTGTTGAGCCAGTGGGCCGTGGGTCACTACTGCCAAATTATTGAGAGAGATAATTAACTTAAAGCTTTTTAGAACTCAAAAACTTTAACTTTCTCATTCCTTTGGCTAAAAATAAGATTTAGGGCTTAAAGCCTTAAAAATTTGTATACATTAGCCCAAGTTCCAAATTTCCATTACACCAATGTCCAGGGTTGTTAAGGATTAGAAATATCATGGCTTTCCCTCACATCCTAAAAAGGGTAATGAAGAAAACTGCTACTTGAGGATTAACCAAAAGTAACACCTCAACTTATTTTTAATTTAAAAAACCACTATACCTGGATTCCATAATAACAATATAAATTCTTCCAAAGTACTTTAAAGTTTACAAAAGACTCAAAGCCAAAGCTTTAAAATAAGAGACTTTTTACAATCCATATTCTAAAGCCTCATACTTTTATGCTCGTTTCCACATTTTCATTTCATGACATGACCGAGTCCCTTCTCCTTCAGGGCTTTATGACCTTATTTTTACTTTAGTCTCCTGTCTACAGGGTTCAATACATTGACATTCAATACTAACTAGCCGAACAGGCAAAAAGCAAAAAAAAGGATTAAATTATAAAAACAATTTTAACTCTAAATTAGAAATCTGTTAAATAGTAGTGTAGTATTAATAAATACATGGTTTATTTTGCATTCTTGAACATACAAAAGCTGTAGTGTTTAATGAAAGTATAATGATGATAGATTGTGAGTTATGTTAATACACGAGAAACAATTACTATTAGGTACTTAAACAATCCTAAGTTTTAATAAGAATTAAGAAAGAAGTGTATTAGATGTCTATAATTTGAGTGATTTTGTATGAAATGAAATGAGAAATGATTAAAGAAAAAAATCAAAAATTCCTCCAAACAATCCAATTCTATGTAAAAATTATTCGAAAATTTGTAACATAAAAATTAACGAAAGGTTAAATTAAATAATAAACTAATGTTTAGTTTCATGTTATAAGGTGTGTAATCAAAGAAAAATAAGAGGTTTACCATTTGCGTTACAATTGGGAGTTACAATTTGCGCCAATTCATTTATGCATATTTCTTTTGCTTCTCATGAAGGTATTTAATATTTGATTTTTTTTATTTAAAATCGGATAATTATTAACGTAATTACTTTATAATTTACTCTCACTTCTCAAATGAACTAATTATGTCATATAAACTTTGAGTCGAGATAGATATATTATATGTAGGCATTGAATCGAGGTTCTTTTGATTAGTAAGACAATAATTTGTCCTAAAATCTATGAATAATATTTTTAAACATGAAAATAAACCCAAACGTACAAATAAAGTTCTAAATGTAATAAATGCATATATTTTCAGAATTCATTTCAAACCTACGAGTCGAATCAATTTTTATAATAACCCAACGGAAGTCGCCAACATTTCATCGTTCTTTCTCACAATGTTTCACCAGAATTTAATCATTATCTTGCACAGCGTAATTGTAATAACTCGATCCCTTAATAACTAAATAATTGTACTTTACAGACAAATTACTACACAATAATTTATCTTTTAATAGTTTATTTGTATGTCAGTTTATTGAATTATAACTATATGGTTTTTTGAACAAATGAATGAGAAGGATTGTATAGCCTACACATAACTTTTAGGACAACAAGGTATGGTAATAATGACAATGCCACTTTTGGAGTCTTAAATGGATTCGCGATCCATTAATTGTAGGTAGAGTATAATTAATCATATTTTTATAAACATGAAATTGAAGGTTTTAACACATTGTAAAACTACTGAATAGGCTAGTATGGAAGCATTCAGGAAAATCCCGCCTCCTGTCAATTAAATAAAAACAATTCTACTTAAAATTACCTACTTTTACAAATTCAGTATAGTCTGCTCTGTGAATACAGAATTAAAGCTTAAATTATTTTAAAAAACGGATAAATTCATAAGATCGGAAACTGCCAATTGCGGCATTTTTAGCTAACATAAAAATTCAACACAATATTGTATGCGATTAGATCAAACTTGGTGAGAACAAGAAAATGATTGAATGTTAAGGACTATGATCTAACAGATTTAGTTAACAAACTAACATGTAAAGTGAAAATAATAAAATAGAAAATAAAAGAAAAATATTTGGGCACAGTTCTCCTACAGCAAAAAGATAAATGAATATAATAGTTAAAATATTCATATATATGCATTTCTTATATTTGTACAATAGACCATGTCGAGTGTTGAAAACATAAGTGTAAATATATAATAAACTTAAGAGTATAATGTTTATAAATATTATGTACTTCTACTTACAAATTAGTTCAGATAGTAAGTAAACTTAACAATTAGGTAATTAAACTTTGTAGATAAATAAAGGTTTAAGATATAAGTTAAAGTAATAAGTTGATTTTAATACAACAAATTAAATGTTGCGTATTGTACGTTAATTATATTGACACATCTACTCCTGCTAAGTTCATAAATTCATAATATACATAAATCTTTGATAACAACATTTGACCTAAACACTAGGCATGTATTTTTTAATTATAAGTCCTATATATAAAATTCTTTGATAATAAACAAAAGTAAACTATAAGTAAATGTACTACTAATCAAATTAAATGCTTTACTTTGAATCTCATGCGATTTTTCCAAAAACGCAAAAACTGAGAGTTAAATATCTTAAATCTATATTTACAAATGAAACTGTGGAAGTCACTTTGAAAAGACTTAAAATATTTCTGCCGGGCTTCCAAAGCTTCGCCTGCTCTCATCTTCAGGACTCAACTTCTGCTCAAAAAAAAGATACCCATCCTGCTGAAGAAAGAGAAAAACAAAGAAAAACGTTAAATGTGAAATGAACAACTCGGTCATCATTATTATTTAATTTGTATTCAGCAATTTGTTAAAAAGAGAAAACTAAGAAAGAAAAAAATATTAGGTACTTTTGTCGGTATCCAAACACCTTTCTCTAGAGACTCACAAAGTGGATCAACTTTTACGACCAGCATCTGAGAAGGAATCGTTGGTTAACTAACTTTTCCCCTAAGGATTTGAACTGTCAACGCAAAGGAGACCTTTTGAATAAATCTCGAAATATCAATTTCAACGAGACAAGTGTAAATAATTGGAAACATAGGAAGCAGAAGTTTACTTTGTTTGAAGATTAAAAAAACTTTCGCTCTTTCTTGGTGGGGAAAGCTGGCACTTGAAATGTATAATAGTATACTAAATTAAATATTCAAGTAGATCCTTTGTATTGTAAATAGCCTCTTTATTTGTAGAAAAGTGTTTTCTCCTGGATCTCGAAGACAAAAATACCGAATATTCCTATGAGGAGAGCTACGAACAGGAGAAGAGTTTCACAAGAGGCCTACTCAATTCTGGAAGATGAATCAAAGGTTCTCAAAAGATTGAAATGCAAATATTTGTAAGGTAGAGAATCTTTATATCTTTCTTTGCTCTCAAATGCAATCGATTATTTTGTTATTGTATTCCACTCGTAAAATGTAACTCTGTGGTATATATGGAAGGTGGTAAAAGTACCCTAACTCAGCTAATAAGGCTACAGAGAGACTAAATTAATATATAGTATAATATTTATATTTTATATCATAAGTTGGATGTAATTATGTATTTACCTAAGGCCCTACATATCTCTGATTCAATCACTCTCACAAATTACTGGTTGGGGACCAGAAACCCCAATTCCTCCTATTTACAACTGATAGTGTCTTATTATTTATCATGTGCTGCTTTTCTATGTTAACCTTCGTAGTACCATAAGAAGCCTCAAAGAAACTATGATATTCTAGTCATAATAAGTATTATTAGTATTACAAATAGTTCTAAAATAAATGCTAACTTATCGATCTTGTTAAGGCTTAGTACTTAGACTTTTCATGTAATAATATTGTAAGTGTATATTAGTATTGTTACTATCTAATATACTCCTAGCTTGAACTTCAAATAGAACATATCATGGAGTCAACGAAGGAATAAAAATTAAAGTTTTTGGTATATTGAATGATTCATTTACTACTTCTTAAGTATTTTAACAGATTAGTAAAGAAAGGCTCGAATAGTCATATATAAGTAAAAGGGAAATGAGATATGAATTCAACATAGTTAATAACCCTATCGTTTTTTCTCATTGTTTTTAGTAATTTGTCAACAAAATGACTCATTGAATAACTGGGCTTGGGTATCCTAGAAAACTCTCCTCGAACAAGAACGAAGGAACAAGATGGTATAGAAAAGGAGAATAAGTTTAATGAAGGAGAACTTGGAAATTTTGGTATAATATTAACTCTAAACTTGTGTCTGATTTCACTCTCATCAGCTTCTTCCTGCCGTGTGGGTGAGGGAATAGAAAATAATGGAATCATAACTCAAGTCGACTAATGATATCTTTGACTCGGTTGAGGAATGGAGCGAAATGAACAGAATTAGCTTCTTGCATAGCCTTCACTTCATTCATGTACTTGTCAATTGTGTGAATGTTGGGAGGCTCGTGGGTGCCCGGCAAGGGGAGCGACGCGAAGCTCGATGCCAACACACTTCGTAGCCGATTCAAGTTTTGACTCAGCATCTCGTTCTGGAGCTTCTGCTGCCTCATTTCGTGCTCCATTCGGTCGATCTCTTGCTGCATCTGCTCAACGTGCTTTTGCAGCGTCGCATTCTGCTCCTCACACTCAGTCACTGTTTTTCTCAAAGCCCTCAACTCCAACTCTCGAGCTGCAACGAGGAAAGTCGTATCATTCAAATTGAACCTTTATCTCGTTTGTATCAGGATCATATTTAGCATACATTTAAATTACTTTACATTATTTGAAAAAGATAGTGTGATATATGTATGTTCAAGGTGGAGTTAAATGATATTAAAAAGATTACAAGTAAACAAGCTTCTGGCTATGCTAACTACGGTTAAGTGTGTCAATAATATTTGTTATTTAGAATCGTGAAATTATAAAAAAGAAGGAAATCGTGATTGATGTAGGAGTGTGGAAAAGAAAAGTGAGTCTAACCTTTGTTATGGTCGAGAAATTCCTCGGTAAAAATGGGGATTTCCATACCAGTATCATGGTTCATGTGAGCCTGACGGTTCATCATGTTCATTGAGGAGCCCGCTAAACCGGAGCTCATGAGGTTCGAGTTATGGCCGATACTGAACGTGTTCCCGGACATGGAGTTCGCCGACGAGATGTTCATGTCGAGTGGACTGCTCTGTGTGTGGTTCCCGGGATTCTTTTTCTTCCGCTTGTTCATGGATTTGTACGACTCAGTCTTTTTATACGCGCTCATCTCTCGCTCATAATTTTGTTTGTCTGCCTCGGCAGAATCGAGGTATTTTTGTTTAATGTCACGGTCCATATTATTCCATTCTTGTGCCAATTGTCGAATAATCTCATAGAAAGGCATTTCTGGATACATGGAACGAAGCTGGTCACGCCTCTCCCTCATATACACGTAGTAACCAGAAAATCTGCGTTGTTTGGGTGCATTGGGGTCGGGCTTCTTGTAGACCTTCTTCTTTGGCCAGGACTTTTTCTTGTTGTCCCTCGGCGTGGAGGAACCCTCGTTGCCCGAAGAGCCCCCGTGTCCCATGCCAGGTGTGGACTCTCCGCCGCTGTTGCTCCCCTGATTCGAGTTGCTCCCCGCTCCGCCGCCGCTGCTCGTCCCGGGGTTGTTCTGACTCTGAGATTGTTGCTGCTGGGTTGGGTGGGCGGGCGGGGGCTGTTGCTGCACTGACATCCCGCCTCCGCCGCCGCCTTCGTTGTGGTGGGGGGCACCCGTGTGTTGCGGCGGGGGTGGAGGCATCATCGTCGGGGGAAGGTACGGCTGGTGGTACCCGTTCGGATTCATTGACATGTCCATTATGGGTGGACCATTTATATTCATAGTGTCACGAACTGTTCACCTCGACGAGGGGAACTCTCTCTTTGGTCTTTCAGTCCTCCACGGTCTCGTAGCTGGAGTCTTGTCTTGGTTCTTGGAGGGGGCTTGGGCTTCCTCTTGTTCAGGCAACCAACGCAGGGATTTCTCTTTCCACTGTGCACGATGCTCTTCGCTCGAGCATCACTCGGAGCGCGGGTCGGGTCGGACGGGTGAGTGCGGGAGGTCACATGGGGCGGGAACCGCTGGCACTGCCTAATCTCACTGCCTCATCCTCTCCGAGGATCTGAATGTTAGTTAGCGACGAGAGTAAGTAATGTAATGTAGGTGTGTAGTATGGTGGATGGTGGTATGGGTATACGCGGGAGTAGAGTAAGAGGCGCTAGGCAGAGCTAGGCTTCCTCAGGGACTCAAGCTCCAACCTACCTCCCCCGTCGCTCCTTCATTGATCCTCCATCTCAAATAGCGCCAACCAATCCCCGCCCTGCCCAGCTATACACCCAGCGCCAAACTCCTCTACGCCTATCGCACAGACTCTCACACTAGCACAAATATTCCAACTATCCACACAACGCCGCCCAGGCAGCACAACCAGGACTCTCTCCGTCCCCCCACCATCCACATATCAATTGGTAAACCTCCAGTGAAACAATTTAAAATAACCAAATAGATTAATTAAAATTGACATATTTTAAATGAATTAATGTCGATATTTATTAGGCATCATATTTGATATTTAACTAAAAAGTCTTGATTAAAAGATATCTTTTAATGCATTTTTAAAACATATACTATTCATTGTAATTGGGTTCAAAATTTTTTAATTTGTTTATTCATAACACTGTTATTCGGTATTTTAAATTTACAGGTAATGTTTAATGTAATACTAAGTGAGCAAAAAATAAACTTGATTGTTCATCAACTTCATGAAAGTGCTGAAGTAGTGTATTTTAAATTCATTTAATTTTGATTTTTAATAATTTTTTTATATTATTCATAGCGTTAAAATTCTTGATTTCTTTAATTAGTTAAAAAGAATTAAAAAATTATATAATAAAAAATGAGCTTTTATTCGGATAAAGCAGAAGGATGACGATGAATTGTATTGGCCGTTAGTGAGAAATGAGATGCTACTTGGTTCACAACCCCTATAGCGCATCTCCCTACACTCCTTTGTTCTCGATATATTGGGAAGAGTCTGAGCGGGTCTCCTTCGGCTTCCATATTATTACCTAACCACGTCTCTCCTATCTGTATTCCTCCACCATACACATAATATTTGAGCCGAGTAGACCGTCTCATCTCCCTACTACCCAGACATACATCTAGAGGAGCAAAGAGTAAATGGTGATATTCTCCGACCAACTAATCATATACGCGTCTCACTCCCTGCATTACAATATTCAAGTTATTCCTTACAATATTGTTAATGATAATCTGGATCCACTTCTTGCTCGATGCTCTTCCCCTTATATTTATTCTTTTTACATAATATCACATTATATTAACCTCACAAGATTCCCTTAAGCATAGAGAAGAAACGGCCTATTCACATCTTTCCTCACTCTTCATACCTTCCCCCATGTCAAAAAATGTAAACAGACCCTCTTGTTTACTACCTCTATAGATTCCTTTTAATACACAGAAATGCTCACCCATAATGATATTATTATGTACATAGTTGGGTACAAACAAGAGTTTTTATCAATGAAATTGCACATATAGCTGGACTACTCCACTCTCGACTAAAATATGTTGTAATTTCTTTATAGTAAATTGTACATCAAGCTGCCTACTACGAGGTCTATTTTTTATTATCATTTCCACACTACTACTATTTTGATCTAAAGTCAAAATGTGCAAGGAACTCATGGGCTTAAATATGTAATATGAACGAGTTTTCACCCACGCGTCATTCATATTATGTATGAATTCAATCATTGTACTATCGCACTAGTTTTTTCATTTGTTAGAGGCATAAAATAAGCATTAGATTGGCACCTTATATTTTCCCCAAGTTCTCATTGTACATAAAAGGTCATTATAATCATAATCACTCGCAATGAACTAATGAATAAATCTTTCAATTTCTCCTAAATCTTACATCTTGAAAAACATTTATGGTTAGCATATAGGTAGCTTCTCTAGAATCTACGATGCAAAAATTATCAGTCGATTAATCCAAATTATGCATTTTATTTAATAATATTAATTATGATAACGCATATATGCATCATGAACGTTCGTAGTTATCCAAGGCTTGCAGTTGTAACTAATTAATGCATGCACCATAATAAGAGTAAGCAAATATTTAGTAAATTTTTGATGTTATTATTGAAGTTATGAATGATATTTTTGTCTTTATACACCTGCGAAATAATATATCTTTCAGTTGATTAATTAAAATAAGACTTCTTCATAAAAAGTTAATATATTATAGCCTGAATATTTATAAGTACACTCGTTAGTAAATATTATGAATTAGTCTCTTAAGTGCTAAGAGCTAGGAATTCTATAATCTCAAAATGTTTTTGTCCTATCATTGGTCTATTTGATAAACTATAACCTAAATACGAACTTTATAAAGCTGTTATCGAATTATATACCTACTTAAACAAGATAAACACACACACATTTGCGTATTCTCGATTTATTTTATTACACATATTGGAATTGACTCTGTAGTCTGTTCTGTACATAGAATGGCCATACTGCATGGATAATGTTCTCTACTAGTGTACTGGGACTGTCGAGTATTTAAGCATTGGCAAACCTAAATAAATAAAACGACCATGCTTACGATTAGTCTTTACAAGATAAAAGATTATTTGAAAAACTCAATGTAATGAATTTTATTTGCGAACATAAGCCATAACTGTTACATTTAATAAAGATATTTATGCTTCGTATGCTTTTACACTGCATCTCTTGTACATGGAGAGTACAACTGTTGTTGATTGTTGATGGTTAATTGGTACCAAGTTGGAGCCTTCCATTAATTATATGGAACTAAACTACACTATTCAAAATAGCAATTGATATCAATTCTGTCTAGTCTGATCAATTATCATGGGTAATGAAATACATACCAAGAGATTGTTAGTATCTCGTATCTCGATAAAAGAAATATATTCTCATTTTTCAAATAGCAGTTTACGACCAAATACGGTGATATACCATATTTATACATCAAAGTTATATTTATGTGGTTGTTGTTCCAAAGATGAAAATTAATTGAATGGATGACTTTAATGTTAATTTATTGGGATATCAGTATCAGGTACGGAGAGATCTTAAACATTAATAGAGGCAAATTAGTACGTACAAAGCAGTAAATTAAATGTAAATATTATTAATATTGTACATGTACGAAATTTTTGGCAGTATAGGATGAATAGGTAGATCTGTAATATATATTTAATTAGTTGAGAGGTTTCTTTAAATTAATTTATAGAGAAAAGATATGTTTAATATAATATAATAATATATTTTATAAATATAAATATTTTAACAAAATAAATAATACTATTGGGATTTAAGCTTATGAATTTCCCTTTTGTAAAGGTAATACCTTTTGGAACAATTAATTTAAATAACGCTGCAATTTAAATTATGTATGTTCTGAACATAAAATCACTAATTAAAGTTAAATCAGTAATGAAATTAAGAATAAAAACGAATTAAAATGATACTTGATTGTAGGTTGATTAGGTTGAGGGTTGAAGTTATTCATGAAGATTTTTCGTCAAACTATAAAATATAAAAATGATCTAATACATCGAAGTCAATACAAATCAACAGAAGCTTCAGTCTATAAAGATAGTCAATGTCACTAAAATAAATGTTCTTGCTTCTCTGTTATCGTTGTAATAAGAATTTCGTTTAAATATCGCAAAACATAAAATCATTTGTAATTTGAAAAAAAGAATGACTATACGCCTAACGCACAAAATGCAAAATAATTTATATTTTTACCTAAGAATTGGCAATGAATGTCATGATGTGAAAGATAAAACATTAAATAAATATAACAAGACGCTAAATAAAATATGGCAATTAGAAGGCTTATAATATTTTTTTATATAAATTTCGACAGTTTCACTCCTTTTCTTTTTCCTTATCTCTCTCTTTGTCCTTATCTTTAGTTAGTTGGGCACTCCAAGCCATTACTACACGATCGAATCCGCAAGTAAAGAGATTACACTTTTGATCATCACCCCATGCAGCAGAGGTTACCATTCTCCGATGACCCTAATAAAAACAATCATACAATGTAAATCTCCGAATTTATACACAATATTTTAATTTCATAATTAAAAATTTTATACCTGTCTGTTTGATCGAGGGAGTCTGGCGAGTCTTTGACCATTGAGATCAAAAATTCTAACATGTCTGTCATCTTGAGGAACGGCGATAAGCCCCGACGAAGAAAGAGAAACTCGATTCACAGCTGAATCCAATCTTACATTAACTAAAGCATTTCGCATATTGCGAATATCCCAAACTTTAACTGTTCGGTCATCAGATCCAGAAACCAATTTTTCTTCTTTAGTGAAAGCGGCGCTTGTAATCGTACTATAAACAACATTTAATTAATTAATAATAATAAATAAATATATTATTTTATCTGTTTGATCCAAAATACAACTTACTCTGTATGGCCCTGAAAAACAGAAACTGAATGACAAGGGTTTCTGAGATCCCACATTCGGAATGTTGCATCTTTACTTGTGGTTACGACGATCTTTTGAATTGGATGCGTTGCAACATAACTTAACTCTTGATCGTGACCAGAAAAACTCTGAATTCTTTCTCCAGTACATGCGTCCCATAATGAGGCAGTTCGGTCCCATGAAGCAGTTATAACTTGATCACCACCTATTTATAATGGAAAATTCTTTGAGCTTCACTGAATAAAGGAAATAAAATATAAGTACTATATTTACCTGAAAGCCAGTCAGCATGAATCACAACTGATGTGTGTCCATTGAGAATTGAAGAAGGGGTTCTCAATGTAGCTAAGCCAAATGGTCCATCTCGTTGTTCATCAAATTCCTCCTTCTCTGAGGATTCAAATTCTTCTTCCGAAGATAATCCTTTTTGTATCTAAATTGAAAAAAGATTATTACATTTCATTTTTATTATTGAGTTTTAATCATACTTCTGTATATCATTTGAGAATTAAAATATTTAATCTACTTAATTAAAATTCTCAATTCATACTTCATACCATTTGCTCCCATGCTACTGATGAATGCCATATATGAGCAGTATGATCGCCTGAAGAAGTCAAAGCAAGTTCTCTATTTGGATGAAAACGAATCGAATTGACAGATCCAGTATGTCCCTCGTACCTCAGCAGACTATAATAGTTCATAAAAAAGTAATCAATACATGGTCGATACATCAATAAAATAATTTAGTAAATTACCAGCGACCAGAATCGATTGCCCAAACTCCAGCTTTATGATCAGCCTTTAAACAAATAATTGTTTATAAAGATTATTTATTTCTAATGAATAATTGCAAGATATAAGAATTTGATTTTATAAATGATTTCGCATAATACCGAAGCAGTTCCAATGACTGGGATTCCAAGCCTTGCAGCAGTAACGTCCCATATTCCGTCTTTATGACCAGCAAATTCTTTGACAAGGTTGCAGGAAACAGTACTTGTTTTAAAACTAGATACGATTTTGCTTGTCTGCGCTTTGAGTCGAAGAGCAACTTTTTGCTGACTAGGCAGACCTCCTATAAATCATTATCATTGTAAGATAACAGTAAAAAATAAATCCGATGGATTTTAATTTTAATGAAATATGTAATACATAATAAACCTTTAGTTTTAGATGAAAGGGGCTTCTGAGCTCCACTCAAATTAATATCACTGTTCTCTGCCCCATCGATTGGAACAGAAACAGAAGAAGCGAGTAATGGTTTTTCAGGTCCAGCTCCCGGTGTAAAAGTAAGAGATGAGGGTTCTCTTGCATCAGCTGACAGAATTTCTATTTTTTCTTGTACTAATAGAAAAGGATTGAATAAAATTATGAACTTGTAAAATGATATAAAATCGATTCAATTCTAAAAATCAACCACTATGAATTTAAATAAAGCAGAAGATTCATTAATTGTAATTAAATCGTGCAATTCCAGCCTGTGTGCCTGTGCTTACACGCGAGATTTTCAAGATATAATGCTTCGAACTCCTTTTCAATTTGGTTAAATAGATCATTTAAACGAGATTGAAATCCTGTTGGGAGTATAGATTCTTCTTTTTCTGAAATAATGAAAATTTGACCATGAAATAACTTGAATACTTTTTATATTAAGTTAGCTAAATTAAAGAGTGTTAAATTAAGGTATTTAACACGATAAACAAAATTAAAATAAGTATATAATATTTACTTAAACTAGATCTTTTTCTTGAGGTCTTCTTATATGACATCTCATCAATTAAAATAATTTATTAAAAAAAAGGTGTTGATCTTGATCTTGTTTCGTGAATGAAGTTCGAGGCTTGAGGATTGATTAAACCTGAAATAGACAAAACTTAAATATTAATACGCATATTTCAAAATATTCATTTAATAAAAGATAATAATAATTGTCCTATAATTATTCAATAATATAAAAAGAAAGGCTTAGTTCAAGAATGAATAATTTGGCAAGTAATGAGTCAAACTTATAAAATGACATTACTTCTTATTGTCTTATAAAATGTAAAGTACTTGTGAATAAAACATAACAATCGTGATTATCTGTTGATCATCAAGGAAGAGTTAATTTAATTTCAATATTTTTGAAACACTTACCAACTTCTGTGAGATTTTAGAATCGATAGAACACAATGTTGGTGTCGAATCCCAGAGGCGAAGATAAAAAGATAACATTTAATTGGAAATTAAAAATTTAGAAATGCAAACTTGCCTCTCCTCTTTTCTCACAGATATTGTAAAATTATTTGAGATGGTGTGAGATTGCTGCTGATCGTCGATTGCGCATCTCGCAATTGATCGTCCTATGGGGCATGATAAGCCTCATGCCTTCAACATCGTCCTAAATGTTCTCGTCTCGTGGCTTTTAGCAAAAATCTGCGAACCAGACCGCATTCATTCACACAGAGCATCTATCCTGAAAAATTTTATTGTATTTCCGCAAAAGCCGCCTTGCAAAAAAGTCTAATTTTTACAAGATCCTTATTTATTTTAAATTCAAAGATCTAATTCTATGTTATTAAGCATTGTCAATCTATAAACGATAGTCATTTCTTACATGAGTGATAAATGATTAAAAAGCTCGAGTTTATGTAAAAGTGAAGAATACAACCTTTATTCATAATTATCTGTAATTGACAATTTTACTAGTAAATCCAATACCAATACATATTATTCATTTCATACTTTTGTAAATAATGTTTTGTTCATTGAATCAATTGAAAATGATATCAAATTCTTGTGTTCTATTTTAGAAAATGACTGTCGAGGAAGTGAAAGAGACTGAAGCCCAACCAAGATGTTATTTCGATATAGAGATTGGTGGTATCTCAGCCGGTAGGATTGTTTTCGAACTCTTTTCTAAAGCCACTCCGAAGGCAGCAGAAAATTTTAGATGCCTCTGTACTGGAGAAAAGGGGATTGGCAAAACTACTGAAAAGTCTTTGCATTATAAGGGGTCGGTTTTTCATCGAGTCATCAAGGATTTCATGATACAAGGAGGAGACTTTTCTAATGGAAATGGAACCGGCGGAGAATCAATATATGGGGGTGTGTTCGAAGGTAAATTCAAAAAAAGATTTTTGGATTTATTGATTGTTATTATATTTTTTCTATAATTGGCATTTTGTAATAATAATACTTATTTATTCACCTTTTTTAGATGAAAACTTCGACCTCAAACATGACGAGCCGTTTCTTTTATCAATGGCTAACAGAGGGCCGGCTACTAACGGCTCACAGTTTTTCATGTAATTAATTATTGCAATCTTTAAAAGTTAAATCCTTAATTTCAATAAAACATTTTTTTTCTTTTCATTATAGACTTACTCAACCTGCTCCTCATTTGAATGGGTAATTATAATTATTTATTGAACAGTTCTAAATATAATATAATTCTAAATATATCATAATTTATATTATAGTTTAAACCTCAATTTTCTATATTATACAGAGTTCACGTTGTCTTTGGGAGAATCGTTAGTGGACAAGGTATTGCAAAACAAATTGAAAGTCTCCCTGTAGATAAAAAGAGTCGCCCGCTTCAAGATGTCCGAATTGCCAATTGTGGCGAGCTTGTTCTTCTCAAGAAAAAGAAGAAAGGTTTTAATTCACTTCCTTTCAAAATGTACATAATGTAAATAATTCCAAATTAATTCCAAATCTTTATTTGGTTTCATAGAAAAGAAGATAAAAAAGGAGAAAAATGAAAATTCTTCATCTGGTGAAGTATCCGATTCATCAAGTTCTCATTCGGAATCTGAGCCAAAGAAGAAGAAGAAAAAAAAAGAAGAAAAAGATGATAACGAAGAAGATGATGACAGGTATGTTCAGAATCAATATACCCTTTGCTCTTTAAATATCTCTTTAAAATAACCACTCGTTTCTTAAATTATAATATGTATGGATATTTTTAAAAATCAATATATTTTAATTTAAAGTGCAATTCCTCATCCACTTGCAACATTAACTTCATTGGATCCAGATGAAATTCCTAAAGATCCTTCAAATCGATTTCTGATGAGGGTTGGAAGCTTGAATGAAGATTCCGAAGAAAAACGAAAAGAGAAACGACACAAAAGTAGAAGTCGAAGTAGGAGTCGGAGTCGAGATAGAGATCGCGGATCTCGTTTCAGCGGAGAAAACAGGAGGAATGACTGGGAATCACGATCTCGTTATGGAAGAAACGCTGATGTTTCAAGTGGCAAGAAAATAAAAGGACGAGGCAGAATTGTATGAAATCAACATTAAAAAAAATATTTTAGCTTAGACATATTAATTATAAATGTATTTGTATAACATTAATAATTAACATTTTATTTTTACAAAAGTGTTACAAACCTGCTTCACGTAGCCGAAGCAGAAGTAAGACACCGCCTCATTGGAAAGCTGAAACCAGAAAAACAATATCAATGAAAGAGTTTGAAGTAATGAATAATATGATTAAGTGATAATAACATCATTAATATGAATATTCACTTCGTTCAGTATTTTATGGATTATTTTTATTACTCAAAATTTCTATGTACTTTAATAATTCATTTGTTTTTAAGGAAAAAGAAAAAATAAAACGTCAGCGCGCAACGGAGCTTCGTCGTCGCCAAGAAGAACGTCATAAGAGACATCAAGAACACGAAAAAGATAAAGATCACAGAGATAGGGAACGCGATAGGGAAAGAAGTGAAAGAAAACCTAAAAAGACTTTAGGGAATGATGACGTTTTTGACAAAAACGCAGAGTCATCCAAAATCATTGAAGAACTGACCATGGACCTGAAAAAGAATATCTCAAGTTCAATTGAAAATATTCATGCTTCATCTGATAATGTTGTTTTCTATCAACACTTACTGCCTGCCAAAGATCAAGAGGACTCAAGCATCATAACAGATAAGGATGATCTAAACAAAGATAACTTAGCCCAAAGTCCCAAGTTTGTGGACCCGGCGTATAAAGACACATCCAATTCTCCATCGCAGAAGGAAGAAGAAACTGAGAAAATTATTGAAGTAAAAGAATTGATCATTGATGGGATTTCTATTTCAAAAAATCCAGAAGAAGAGGAAGCTCGACTTAGAAAGGAACTTCTTAAAAAGCGAATGGATTGGGAAGAGGATTCGAGTGGAGATGAACGCGAAGAGAAGGAAGAAGAGAAAAAAGAGGTAATTGAGAAATCGAAGGATGAGGATGAAAAGGGGAAAAGTGGAAGATCTTCTAGCCGAGGAAGACACCGAGAGCGTTCCACCTCTCGTAAGAGAGAAAGAGAAAGGAGAGTTTCTGATAGGGACAGGGGAAATAAGGACCGAGACAGGGAAAGGACTCGAAGAAGGTCAAGGGAAAAGTCGAGGAATAGGGAGAACAAGAGGAGATCCAAGGATCGGGAGAGAGATAGGAGGCGGAGACGGAGTCGGTCTAGGACAAAATCCAAGTCACGTTCCAAGTCTCGATCAAGGTCAAGAGATAGGAAGAGAAGGGATCGCCGTCATTAAATTATTCTCCTATGTTAGATTTTTAAAGCTTTTGAATTTCTTTATTCAGATAAGGACATCACTCTAATTAGTTCATGTGGCATTCAACTAGACTTATGACTTATTTTTAGATGAATTGTTAGGCAAAATTTTATGTGATAAACTGATAAATGTCGTTTTTGGTTTTGATATTTTATTCCCTGATTTAATTTATTCAATGAATTGAAGTAAGGTAATTTCAGGGATGAATTAGGTAGTTAAATTATTAGTTTAATTTGTTTTAATTTCTTATTGTTGGTGTATTTGGTCATAAAAATATCTACACATATTAAAATATATTTAATGTAAAATTGGTTTATATCATCTTAAATTACATTGCTAAAATTAAAATACGAGCTATTTATTACATTCTTAATCTTATTATTAGCTATATTTTTGTGTATTTAAACATTTGATTTGTACATGTCCAAATGTTTAATTCTGTTCCTACTTAATTGACTGACTCTGGATCATATGAGTTTTGTTTCCTTAATCGACTTTTACTTCTGCTTCTGGAATTCTGAAATAAGAAAATTGCAATATAGTGAATATTGAATCAACCGTTGATCATCAATGTATCAATTAAAATAGGTATACTGCATACAAAATCTAAATAAAATAAAAAATATACCCTATAGATTTAAAAACTGAATTCACAATATACAAGTTGGTTTAAAGTATAACTAGCCCACGTTGAGCACTTTTCTCTAGTTAAATTAAAAACACACGAATAAAAGTAAATAAAAACTATGATAGTTCTTAATGACAGTTCTTATCCAATGTAAATGCTGTATTAAATTGATAATGTAATTAAAATATATCAAAATGATTCAAATAACATAATATTAATAATATAAAATACATTATCCGACTTGTTTAGCATCTCAGCTCATTTACATATTTATTACAACACAAGAAAATATTTTTATTCTAATTATTGAATTTTGCATTAAGTCATAGCATGTGCATTTCGTTGGTTTATAGCATAATTCACCTCATAGCATTATAACTGAGAGTCTGATTAGTTAATTGAATTACAATAGCTTGCAAAGGGTTGTAAAAGTTGATAACAAAGACTTGTAACAAAGAGAGATGCTTGGTTGGATGGTATGGGGAGACTCGAGAATAGGATCTCCGAAAAGGCGGCTTGAATAGCGCAATCTATGCTTGTCTGGGTTGTTGGTGGTAGGGGAGATTTGGGATGGAGCATCGTGTGTTCGTTAGGCAGCGGAAGAGTTCCGTTCCCTCGCGATCTCTTGGAGGGGGATCGGATTGGAGAGAGCGGCTATAGCCCACTTGCGAGACTCGCACTATTTTCAAGCTCCTCCGGACCCAAAGCATTCAAAGGGTCACTCCATTGAATCAGTAGTTTCGAAGATGGCTGCGAGTGATGATGAGCCCATGCATCTCTATGAAGTGTTTCAAAATTGCTTCAACAAAATCGCTAACAAACAACCTGGTAAGCCTCTCGTTAATTACATTACACTAAAGACTATTCCTGCGATTTTTACCAAAAATCCCCTTTGAGTCTCTCAAGAGAATAAACCGCTTTTATTAACAGACTGTCTCACGTCGCAGGCCTATAATGCCCCCTTCATTCTCTTTGTTTATTGTTTACATCTAATTGCTTTGTCATTTGAGAATTTTTATTTACAATTATAACTGTTTGGGCTTTTTGATCTGGATTGGTTTAATGGATATTTTGTGAGATTCGGTCATGTTCTCTTTGAGTTATTTTTGTACAGGTTGATAATTTTAAATTTGTCAAATGAATTAGCCGTGTTTAATTTTAGGAATTGATTTGAAAAAATATTTAAGAATACCTGGAACCATGGACATGATTATTAATGGTTCAATTAAATATTAGAGACGCAATTTAAGATTTTTTGAATATTTTTTTGTATTGTTTCGGCACTTTTTTACAATTCTTGAATTCTTCGTTGTTTGATTTTATTTTAATGTTTATTTAGTTGATCCTATATTTAATTGAACCCTGAAGCTTACATTCTTACAATACTTCGTGATGATTAACTTTAATTGAACATTCTTACTCTTTTATTTTAGAAAAATCACCGTACCAATCTCAATCACAATACCCGGGAGTCGACAACAATGGGATGGTTATGGTTAACTCCTACTCGGGGAATTATCAAGTTGAAGAGAGCTTCGGTCCAGATTCACCATATTTTCCCTTTACTGGCTCCCGAAAACTTGTCGGCTCACAAGTGCCAGGAAATGTGAAAAGGAAAAAAGATGTAAGATGTGATTTATTTATCTAAACTCGATTAGTTTTAAAATTAGGAACTTATTTTTCTTCAAATATAAATTATGAAGTTTTCATTATTATTGCACTGTTAATATCAAATAAATTATTAGATATAATTGAAAATGTTTTAAGTAGATTTAAGTTTTGCAATAATTCCGTTCGTTAATTTGTTCAATTTATTAATTAAAATAAACTTAATAGAGAAAATTATATCTGTATTTGGAAATAATTTAACTCCTCCCTCTAATTTGTTTGCTAATTGTAAGCGTTATAAATTATTTCAGGTTTCAATTTGTTGTAGTTCATTTTAAAAATTGTTCTTTCAACTTGAACTTTAAATAATTGAAAATATTAATGTTCAACACCCAAAATTTATCAAGTTGATATATTCTTAAAATAAGTGTTTTAAAATAGTTTGAGATGTATTATTTTTTTAATTATTAAGAATTTTTATTTTGATGCTTATTGTCGAGATTGTCGATGCTTAAGATTTTTTAATTTCAATGTTTATAATCTTTATAAATTAAAAATCTACACAGCTATTGACATTGACATCAAACAAACCTTTCTGATTCAATTCATTTTATTTTTAGGGAATGGAGAGTGGAATTGATCCGGGGGATTCTGGGCAGCAAAATTGGGTAAGTGAAATATTTACATAAATCTATAAAAATCATAATCACAGACGCACTTCATCTCACTGAATGTCAAACATTCTTAAATTGTTCTACGAAAGCATAATGGAAGTTTAAATTAAACAAATTCATAAATTAATCCATACGATTTCATAATATGAGTATTAGAACTTAAAGTGCATTAAACCAAATGACAACTGAATCAACTCTTGTCTGGTCTCTATATTTTAATAATTTTGGCGCTCTTCTTTGAGACATTTTTAATTGTCTGCATTCTACTTCATTTGCAACAGAGAGTAAATCCAGTATTTTTTCTCGTTATAAAATTCCACTATCCTTACACTCACAGTCTTTGGAATATTGGAACGAGTATTCTTGGAAGTGGAACAAATGAGGATGGTTTACCGAAAATAGTTAGCATTTGAAAGAAGATTAATGTCTGAGACATCAAATAATACACATTGGGAGTTTTAAGCCTCCCATTCTCGAGCGAGCGACCGCTAGAAAGGAAATCCCTTGAAGAGAATTGAAGAGAGGTGAATGCTTATTTGAAAGCGGGAGTGGAATGAGAGGAGCAGGGAAGTCTCGGCATAAAGGGAAGAATAAGGGCTAGTAGGTGTATGAGATAATAAGGGCCTTAATAACGGTTGATTTAAAAGCTTGAGGAGGCATAAGGAAGAGCGAAGGAACGGAACTTTCTGATTCTATTACATACTTCATATAACATACGAAAATAGCGAGAAGGGAACAGACGCTCTGTTGTTGTTTCACTCCGTGAGTCGCTGGAAAAGGCGTTTTTTGAGGTATTTCTCAGTGTCTAAAATAGGCAAGTTCATTGGAGTGTCATCAATGATGGTGGGTTCTCTTTATTGCCTCGCCGAACCGGCCGTATCAGAGGTGGGAATCAAACTGGGAGCAGACGGCAGGCACACGTCGAGCAGTTCTCCCTACCATACTTACGCCACGCTCCAGACCTCATTTAACTCTCATTATTCGACTAGGAGGAACAAAATACAGGAAGCTGGTGGCGAATTTAGGCCAAACTACACACATTCTCCCATATACGCCAATAAGAGGGATGAAAAGCGGAGAGCACAACTCATCCTCGGCCCTTTATTCCCACAGGAGATTCTCTCCGAACCCTAATGGATTTATATAATAATGAGCTTTTTTCCAACGATTTCAAACCCTTAACGGACAACGTAAGAGGCATAGACGGAGGTTTGGTGTGGTTTAATCCAAAAAGTGTTTTTTATTGAACTCCTAGTGGCAATTCAATTTCAGTAACTTCCGTTACCCATGTCTCGCCTCACTTCTCCTTTTACTTTCTCTCAACTTGACTCGGATAGACTCGAGCTCATAACCCTTTTCTTTATTAGTTTACTCTCAACGTTTGCTTTTCACACCTTCGTCTTCCGGAGGAATAAAAGTTTTTTCCGCACTTGAGACCTTTCATCGTTGAAGGGATTGGTGTCGATTGATTCGTGTCTAATTGAAATCCCGGATACTGGGACAATCAATTGACAAAGAGGCGGATTGACGGGATGACGGCTCTGTGTTTTCCATTTTTATTTATAAAATATAACAAAATTTTGAGTTTAGGCAAAATGAAAGGACAAAATTCCCGACTTCCTTCTCCGATCAACTTCCAGGACCTTGACAGATTCCTCGCGTGCTGGAAATTAATTTTTTTCTTATCAGTAGTTAACATATGAGAGGAAAATCTGACATGTGATGATTGAAATCCGTGGAAAATGTAGCGTAGAGCATTCATTGCCTCTTTAGATTAAATTGTTGATAGGAATGTTTGTAAGTCCGTGTACTAATTTTCTTTCTTTGAGAGTGGACGAGGGCGGTTGAGGGTCTCGAGACTTTTATACGCGTGCATTGTGTATGGGGCTGAAGGAGAGGCTTCTCCCAATAATTGAGAAGAGCGTCGTTATTAGTTCGCCTCCTCCTGTTCTCTCCCTCTTCGCCTTCTCGGATGGGATTGAACTACCGTGTTTTCTTAGCTCGTGGAGTTTTCTTTTTCCTCGGGGATTTGTTCGTGCGGCAGGTGTTTCACGAATAGGCGAAGTGGTCGAAAAGAACCGATGGCAGTGTGGCATTCGACAAGCCACGCGACTTCGCTACCTTCCCCTCTACTCCCAATCTACCCTACCTCACTTCACTCGGAATATCCACCGATCCACCCAATCAACTCCGCCAGAGGCTCACAATGAGTTTTACTTTCATCCCAACCTTTTTTACATCCTTAATTTTTATTTCATTGTCCACATGTTTCGTCATTTGGGTCTTCTTCGGGTTCTATTATAATAAAGGGTAATAGTGTGCTTGGGTATAAATTCAAGTTTTTTGATATTCCTTATGCCAAAATCAGGTAGACGAGTTCATGAACTTCTGCTGTGTTTTTATACAACTAGTATAAGCATCATCAAGTTTAATTTTTAAGTGTGTAAAATTTAGCATAATATTTAAATGGAATGCTTAAGATATTAAGATCCATTAGGGCTAAATGCACTTTTATGATTCTCTTCATGTCTTTTTATCTCGTCTCTTAATAATCGTTTAACAGTTCAAATGACAATAGGATGAGTAAAATAGTTCTATAGCACGCTGTCTCCTTCACGAATTAGAATAATTGAACAATGGGAACATGGATGAAGAAGATATTGATCCGTGGAGTAGTAAAGTCAGGAAAGATATTCAGATTTGTCCAAATCCAAATCTCGTTGGAGCTCTCAAGTTGAACAACCTTTAAAAAGTGGCTTAGATCAATTGGCCTTAATTAAGCCTTGAATAGGTTTAAAGAGCCCTTTGTCACATTTCGCGTCGGCTCTATGGGAGGGAATTGAGGATATACGAGTTGTGGATTGTTAAGGCTGAAAAGGAATTAATGATTGGATAAGAATTTCATAATGATTTAGAGAGGGCTCGGCTATTAAGATATGGAAGGAGGGGACGAAGAGGCTCTTGTCATCTTCAACTCTCTGATGACACGAGTAGTGTAAGTATTGGTCCTCTTTCCACCACCGGGCACCGGCTGTTCCTCCTTTAAGAACTTTTGGTAAACCGTCTCTTAAAAGTACATGGCTAATGGCTCCTTTGATTTACTTTTCAAACTTTCCTCTGTCCTACTACTTTTCCAAACTTCATTCCTCCTCCTTCGATCAGGGCTAGAGAAATTGGACTATCTCATGGAAAACGAAAGGGGGAAGAATTAGTCAATCCTGTTTTTGTGGTGTTCAAAGAGAAGCCGATCTGTTAATTAAAGGGCTAATAAGAGAGTCAAACAGGTTGAAAGAGCGAGAAATGAAGAATAAGTTTGAGGATTAAGGACTTGAGGATGAAGGAGAAGAAGAAGAAGAGGGTTGAGAAGGGGACGGTCGTCTCGGAGGCGGAGACGACCAAGGAATCCACACTAATTAAGTTAAGGCATACCGTATGGAGCGTGGAAGAAGAAGAAGGGGGAAGAAGGGGCTCATATAAGGGCTAGTGTTCTCTGCCCTCACGGGGCTCTTAAAGGGCTCAAGTGCTGTGCGGTGGGTGAACCGAAATGCATTTTTATGGAAAGAGACCAGAGACAGGACAGACGCGAAGTTGGATTGCATTTCCATCTCTCAGCCCAGTGTTCTCCTCCCCCATTCATTTCCTCTCATTTTATTTTGGCATGAAGTATGAAGGAAGGAAGGAGAGGAGACCCTTTACCATTATTATTATTCTCTTTTCCTCCCTGTCCTCCTCCCTGATATGGACGGAGTTGGCGATGAGGAGGGAAGGGGCCCTACATTTACATCTATGTATGCCCTCCGAAAGAGGAGCTATAGAGGGATGTGGATGGGGAGGGATATAGGGCCGTAGCGGGAAGGGAACATAAAGAAAGAGTAATATTCGAGAGAATGAAATGGAAAATGGATCTGAAGTGAAGTGAGAGCGGAATACGAGCTCGCTGAGCCCGGCTCCGCTATCCTCTGGATGGAATATACGTCTATACTCTGGTGTATAGGATGTCTGTGAAAAATTACCCTCCCTCATCTCTCTCGGACTCGGCTCTCACTACTACACACACTACACTCTCTGGTCTCGTTGATGATGATGGTTCATGTGGATGTCGATGCGTTATGAGCTCACTTCTCTCCTGCCTCACTCTACCCAGGCCTTTTTTGCCTGTTGAGCTCACTCGGTCTGAAGAACTCTCGAATTTCGGACTCGGTTTAACTCCAATTTCTTCCTCCTCTCCTGAGCGAACTCGGTCGCTCAGTCAACGAGTCCCTTAATATTGTCAATTCCTCATAGGGGGTCGGGGCTCTTCTTTCCTCTCACTAATTTATGAGGCTTTATTAAGCCGTTCCCGAGACTCATCATGGGATTCTCACCGAGTGAGAATCATTTCCCTCCTTAGAGTTCATTACTATTTATGCCTTCTGCGCCGTTTAGGGCTCGGGAATTGAGAGATGCAATTCCCTTCATGCCGCATGCATTTCACAAACCTCTGCATCGAAATAAAAATATGGTAATTCCGGCTTTTTGAATAATGGCCCGCCCGCCTTTCCTGAGGAGAAGCCCATAGTCTTCCCTTGTAATTTACCAATAAGCCATTACGGTGTTCAAGAGCATATGTTCGCTTGTAGCGAGATGCAAAGTGTTGAAGGGAAAAAATTAATTGATTTAATGAAAAAAATCCAAGGGAGTGAATGAAGGGGATTTGACTACGTCGGAGCATTGTCCAATTCGAAAAAGTCTTCGGAGTGAGTCGGAGTGGAAATAAATTGGGTGTGTGTTGATTGATTGCCAATTTTTAATTTCCGAGTGAGGAGGAACTTAAAGCTGTTGGGGTAGGGAGCATTATGATATGAGAACGCGAAGGATCGTAAATTCGAAAATGAGTGGAGATGTGTGTATAGGAAAATGAAAAGAGTATTTAGGAGTTTAGGACCGAGAGAGATTATTTGACTTTTGCTCCTTTGATTTGGCTCTACGTTTTATTTTATCGTTTTTCTTGGTTTTTCCTACATAAAAGTAGATTATTAGTTTCTGACTCATGTTTGAGTCGAAGAAGAGGTAAAAGGAGGGCTGTTGGATAGATCCATTTATTTTCCTTTTTGATGTGAGTCAAGTCAAAGGAGAGGAAGGAAGAGAGTATGTAGGAAAACTTTCTATTTTCTTTTCTGTTCTTCTTCTCCGTGGTGAGTGAGAAAGCTGAGATTGAGCGGAGTGAAGGACTGTGTGAGTAGAAGTAAGAAGGTAGTGTTCGGGGTTTCGGGCCCCGTGTCTTTTGAGTTACATGGGCTCTCCTTTAGGAAATCATATAGTTCATTCCAGGCTTCTCCGTGCGTTATGTTCTTGGGAGAGTCATAGAAGCCCCGTTGGCTGGTTGGTTGGACATACAAGGATGCCAAGTCATGTGGAGGAAAGAAATGATTTCTCGAGGTTTGAAGGGAAGTAATAGGTTATGAACACAAGCCCTCTTCCTCTCTCGCTCTCTTTCAAAAGAGGAAATATAATAGTAGTAAGAAGAGTATTTTTAGCTCCTCTCCTCCTTGGCGAGAGGGAGATGAAAAGGAGGAGAGAAAATGCCCGGCACTCTGACCAAACCTCTGACGAGCTTTAATGCAAAGACCTTCTCGGACACCCACTCGAGCAAGAGAGCAGAGAAGAATGGGCAATTTATAGGACTTTTGTTTTTTATCGTCAACGTCGGCTCTTGGGCATTGATAGGGATAAGAGAGAAAGGGGGATAATTCACATCACTGAGAGATACGATGAGCGTAATTTAATAATGATGAAGAGTTTCATTTGAATATTAATTGGTAGAATGTGTTTTTGAATTTATTGGTTGTATGGATCCCTAATTAGTTTGTCGTTCGTAGAGGTGAGATGGGTTGTTGGGCTGTTCAATTGCGAGAGATGAAGAGGGGTTTATGACAATTTATTTTGAACCTTGTCTGAGGAGGGATCGGTTTCTGAATGTGGATTAGTTTTGGGACGAGGGAGTTGAAGTTGACCGAGTGGCGAACTCGTTAGTGGTTCTTAATTTCTGAGCGGATCCGGCCCACGAAGGGTCCCCCAAGTGAGCGTCCCTAGCTGGAAACCTACCATGGGATTGCACACACATATCCTTCATCCTTTCTCCCGGGTATTCAATGGCTCACTACCATGTTCGACCTGAGGTTGAGGTACTTTAAAGCCTCCCCCTCTCTCTTCCCTTCTCGACCTCACGTCCTTTTCCTTTCATCTAGGAGAACCTTAGCGCTACTGTTTCCTACCTCGGCAGCCCTCCAATAAGTCCCTCAGCAGAGCTCTGGGCTGAAGCCACCGAGCAACGAATCCTCCACTGCCCTCGTACCCTTCACCCTCTCTGCCATCCTCGCTACTCACTCCTCACCCTAACTTCCCCTCGCATCCATTCTTGTATATTCATTCAGAAGTTATAAAAACTGCAGTGCAATAAACAAAACCACACAGGACACAAATTGATATTTTTAAATTTATCTTGGATCAACTTTGGGAAGTCGAGGGGTGGTGGATCTTCCGAGGCCCCTACTGAAGAGCTTCGTCCCAATCACGTTTGTTTTGCTTGACACGATCAATTATCAAGTGTATTAGAGGTGTCTCAATTTCAATTATTTTAATTTTCACATGACTTGGGCTCCTGATTGTGCTCACGATTAGTGAGTGACTTGATAGCGAATTCCGGTGTTGGAGTCAACAATACACGTCTGCCGAGTCTTGTTAAATTCCTTATCACATAATTTGGAGAGTGATTGAATTAGGTGACAGTGATGTTGATAGGCGAGAGGTGTGTGGGACTGGTGATTACGAAAGGAAAGTCAGTAAATTATTATTTGAGTGATTATCGCTCCTTGCTTATGTAAAGCGATAAAAATCGGAATAAGGATGAGAGTCTGACTTTCCACAAGGAGCAGACACTTTACCAGTGACTTTTTGTGGGAGTGGAAGTTGACAGTCAACTTCTGGGACAAAATAAGAGTCGATGCATCAGCAAATTGTTGTTCCTTCCATGTCCATGTCTCTCAGCTCCGCTCTCTCAGACTTGTACTCTGAGAGCGCAAATATTCTCAACGGAGGAAGTGAAAGTGGAAGCATAGGGAAGACGGTGTCCACATCCGGTGTTTCAAGTGGCGTTCCTCAAACATCTCGCCTCCTTCTTGGAATGGGAGGAAACCGGGGTTTGGGACCTGACCTCGGCTTCGGACGAACTGGAGCATTTATGCAAAAAAACCCATCCCTTCACTCAGAAGATTTTGCATACTCGGGCGATCATGCTGCGGCGTTAGACCTAATCTTTGCTGCTGCATCACAGGTTAGATCTTATACTCATATGCAAATCCCAATTATTTTTACGGGAAGAGAAGCCTAAATGGGAAAATGGGTTACCTGATCGACTCCACGTTACTAGTGAGTGTCTTTTATATGACTCGGTTGAGATTATTGCGGTTGTGGTCAATGGTTATTTTACTCGCATTATATTCAGCTTTGGAATTAATCATATTCAATCCGTTCTTCAAGGTTTCATCAAGAAACGAGATTATAATTAAAAGGAGGGGAGGGGCTTCTCCCCTTTGGAATCGTCTAATGTCCCATTGTAATGGAGGGGAATCAGGATTTGCATTCTATCATCTCTTTTATTTTCCTTATCGAAGATAGGGAGTAATGAGAGGAGTTCGGCTGCGGGTTTAGTCATTATGGGGCATGAGTCAGACGGGAGTCTCTTTATTTGTATTTAAAAGTCGAAGTAGGGACGTCGTGGAAGTTGTTTGGGAGCTCTGTGATGATAATGATGAGCTCAGGGACTTGCTGGAGGAAAGGTAGTCTGATGATGATAGGGGGGGGGGCAGACAGACGATTCGATTCCTTCGAGTTTCGTAAGGCTTTGTATGAGGTGGGGAGGATAGGAGCTGGGGAAGTGCTACGAACGTACGTCTCTCCACGCGTGCAACAGGTTTTGCTTTTTGAAGAAGGAACATCTGTTCTTTTCAAAAATCTTTGTGTACACATAAAGATAGGTAGACAGAGAGGGGATATCTCCTGATTGGATGAACTCTCTCTGACTGACTGAGTTAGTATTACGTGGAGGGAGATAGGATCAGCGGCTCTGGAGCCGATTGACTTGCTCCTTCCTTTATGACAAAGTGGGTAATCTTCGTCTCCGGCTACCCCTCCGACCTCGCCATGTAGCAATTTATAATGTCACGTATTTTTGTAATTTTTTAACGCGCGAGCGGCGGCGGCGTGTCTAAACTTGGAGTTGTTGAGTATGCGGGAATGAGGACGGGCCTCAAGTGAAGAGCTGAATTTAGGCTTTGAGAGAAAGAAATATTTTTATGAGTAGAATTTTTGGCAAACTACGAAATCCCTGAGAGGAGCGAGAGGAGATTTGTACATTGAAGTGAGACGTGGGAGCTGGGAAGAGGTTCGTGGAGAAGGAAGAGGAGCCCTTCCAACTTCAAATGATCCGGCAAAACGCATTCATTTGATTTGAATATTTAGCAGAGAAATTACAAAGTTTGCCAGGGCCTAAAGTGAAGTTGATAAGTGAGCGAGAGCCATGTTTCCCATCTTCCACTCCGCGGCTCAAAGAGGAAATGGACTTTATTTCCCACTCACTCAACCTCACTGGCCAGGCAATGATGAGAAATTGAGATGTTGTGATCGCCATGGCCTTTACACCCCGATATACTGGATAAATAAAAATAATAAATGTCATGTCTCGGCTGATTTGTTGGCCCGTCTATTTTGGTGGCTATTTTCTCGACGAGCGGCTGAGTTTCGCCTCCATTCGCAGATGAAGTGAAATTGAGGAAACTACTTTATCATGTTCAGCTTGAATTCATCGTGTAGGCCTTTTTATTTTAAATGGACTGTGTGCGTTTAAATTTCGGACGTCCATTTCACCTCTGGCTAATAGGAGCTGATGAGGAGCGAAGTGTTATTGTGCGGAGTATATGGAGGAGATGTAAAAGGCCTCCGAGCCTCTTTATAAAATCCTCCTTACTTAATAAGATGTGATGGGAGGAAGGCGAATGATTCGGCAAAGTGTGAGAACACGAGCATCTGACACCAAAGTTTGATCTGGAATGGATTTGGTTTCAAGATAAAGAGTCATCAAAAAAATGTAGTCTGTTTTCTTGTTCTCTTCCTCATTTGGAATTCGGGTGGGTCGGAGGAAGCCGAAACGGAGTTAACGGAGCCTTTAGCGCTTCTATCCCTGGTCATGTCGAAGTCCATCTTGAAATTGAGTTCCTCCGTCTCAATAAATGTTTCTTTCCTCAGGCCTCCGTCCTTCCCCCTCCCTTCCTAACGATGCCTTAACATGCTATTTTATCATCTCCTGTCGATTATTTTTCATTTTCTGTAAAAGCCCTAGTTTTCTCCTTGATTCTCTCCTAACTGACAGCGTCTAATTCCGGACGCCTCTTAGCTAGTGTGCTCGAAGTTAGCTCAGGTCTCTGAGGAAGATGTAGAAGGAGTTGAAGGAAAAACAAAGATGAATGCTCTTCTTTCAACCACTAAAGATCCGCAGCCTGACGAAATATGTAGTTAGGCTCAGAATTTATGTTCGACCTCGCGAGACTCTACTGGAGGAGACACACTTGAGTTATTCGAATCCTTCACCACCCCGCCCGGGACAGAATGAGAGATAGAGGGATTCGGTTATCAATATTTAAATAAAGGGCGAGAGGAAGTCCCTGCCTTCCACCGACCATGTGGAATGTAAATTGGAGTTAAATAAAAAGATAGGTAATAAAATGGCTGTGGAGTTGGGAAGTCTTGGCTCGTCCACTCTGCACTCCTAGTGATATGATCAATGCGACATTCAATTTCGAGTTGGGTCGGAGAGACTCGTGCCATCCTGCACTTCTCCCGCTTATCCTGGGTCTGGTGGCTCCTCTTCAATCATTGTATCTTTGACTTGAATTTCAATAGAGGATTACGAGCATTTAACTCTTGCCCGCTCAGCTTGCCGGCGGAATTGAGTTAAAGCCTCCCCGTCTCACCACATCAACATGGCATTGGATTATATCTACTCGGCGTACATGAACTTTATTTCCAAGAGCTCCGTCTCCTCTTCGCGTGAGACCATCTGCCGAATTGCAGAATAGAGAGGGAAAGAAACCTTCACTAATACGAACCAACTTGATTATGCATGCTTCCAACTGACGCCGGTATTTTTACACCTAATCATACGTGACCTCCCTATGAGCCGAGATACGAGCCCAAAAGTTACCATGATATGAAGGAGGAGATAATGCCACTAGAATTGAGAATCAGCTCACTTTGATCTCCTCAAACTCTGAATTTTGATTTGATGGGAAGGGAGCACTTGACAATCGAAATTGGAATATTGGGAGTTACTCCCCTTTTGTTTCTTCTCTCCCTGGTATTTTCATTCTATTAAGTTCCCTTTACTTCACCCGCCACCATCGTCGTTGACTCGCATCATTCAAGGGTTTTCTTTACATTTCCTTATTTATCGCGGAGGAAATTTTGTGCAAATGTTATTTTGAGTTGAAGGAAATGTGTTGGAAATCACTTATCAATTCCCCTCAATGATAAAGACAATTGACGCAAACGAGCAATCGAGTTGGGGAGTTGTATAATGGGTACAAGTTTTTCAAATAAGATAAATTAATCATGCATTCTTCTCTCGACGAATCCTTTTAATATTATTAGATAGATCGGCGTTTTCACATTTTACACGTCCTGTGCGTATAGGCTATTTACAAGCTCTGCCCGCCTTGTTCAATACACAATGCTTTTAATTAATACACATTATCTCCCTATTTACATTAGGCATTTGAACAAAGTACTTTACATAGCCTCATTATCTCGATGGAGTGTACGACGAGGCTGGAACTTCTCCCGTCCCTATGATTATATTGGAGTAATGACATGCATAAGAGAGCGGAGAAAACAAGTTTTGAGTTGAGAAGGGCCGTTTTGGTTATTTTGCATTCATTGCATTTTCCCTCTATTCTCCCCAAGTATTTATCGTTGGAAGGAGTAAGCAGGTATTCTGAGACTTGTTTTCATTTCACTTTTGACCATGGAAGGGCTGGGCTGAGTTAAAAGTGAATCGTCTCCCAACCACCTGGTCACCGTCTGCCCGATCTTGGTATCCCAAGATGCATGGAAGGTTCGTTGGGGATGGTATGTGTGTGTGGAGTGGCTCTCTACATGAGGAGGCTCGTGGAGGAGAGAGCAAGAAATAAGTGCTTCTTTGGTCGGGTTTTTGGTTGATTGCTAGATGTTGATTGTTGATGGTGGGCCAAGGACACGGAGAAAACAGAAGGCAGCTGTACTCTTTCTTTTTTTCACATAGGCTTCCATTAGAGCCCTACAATTTGAGAGGAGCACACCTAGGGTCGGAGAAGGCCCTCTTCTGCCCTTCCTCCCTCACCCTATCTGAACATGGTCTGAGCTATCCCAAGTCCATTAGGGAACCCTCTTTAAAACACTACTGTTTGTTCTTTTTTATTCTCCATTCGCGTGTCGCGTCGTCGGCGAGCCGACTACACCTTATTTAAATATTTGTAATTTTATTTAAATATAACGGGTCAGTCCATTGTATGCGAGGAGGCTAATGTTAAGTTTAAGTGTGTGTGTGTGTGTGTGTGTGTCAGTTAAGATAATTTGATTCTTCTCCCATTGGTACAAAGGACTCACGTTTCGAATCTCATCTTTCCTCTCATTTCAAAATGTATGCCTACGCCTGTCTTTTCTGTGCATGTCTTCATGTCTTTGTGTAAAGTTGGGTAATTTGAGGGAGATTAGGAGACAGTTTAGAACAGAGAGTCGAAAAGAGGCTTTCCTGTTGAAAAATCTTGCAAGGATGTGACTCATCACGGTCTCGTTTTTCTCAAAATAAAAAGGAGGGTCAGAGAGGAATATATGATTATTATGGGACCGGACCCCGAAAGTCACGCAAAACAGTTTATTCTACATGGGTAACTTGATATGATTTGATTCGAGAGCGAAGTGGTGGGGAGGAGAAGGGTTATTTGGTCCTCTCTTTGTTCCTGTTGCTGATTGTCCATTCGTTGGGATATTCTCTTGTTTCTCCTCATGTATGCCATTTATTTTCGAGGACCTTCCTTCCGTTCACCGTTTTTTCAACGTCTCATGGGCATGAAGGAGAATAATAGGCTGAGACGAGTGGAGGGAAAAGAGAGCAAAACTTGAAGAGCGCTTTTTCGCTCGACTGGATGATTAAATCCCTAGAGGAGAGGAAATATAAATTGAATCCAATCCTGTTGGTGAGTTTTGGACATACAAGACCCGAGACGGACTTTCATTTGAATTTCGAGGAGCGGCGGTCATGAGAGGAAAGGATTTTATTATCAAGAGACCCAATTGAGTTCTCATTATTTGGCCAGAGAGCCGGTTAGTTGAGCGTAAAGGGCTGAGAGGGGGGCGGCGGGTCTAATCTTCACTTGAGAGGTGTTTGTATGCCATACGCCGGTTTTCCTGCGAAACTCACTCTTAATTGTCATTGATATCCGTTTATTTTTGGGAAAGAAAGTTTGAACGGGGGAATGGATGAATTTGATTGTAATAACCGGGTGTGATGGTTTAAGTCAGTCAATTGAGTCTCACTGGAGGAGAGGGAATGGGGATGGCAAGGGAATAAAAGAGGATCAAGAGGATCCGAAACGGGCCCTCTGTTTTCGCATAGTGAGTCTCCCTCCCTGGTTCTTCCAGGCCTCCGTGGTTTGGCTATAGAGACGGAGAGGAGCGTAGACCGATTTGTTTGACTGACAGAGCCAATTAGAGTAGAAAATTCAATCCCCGCTGTATTCCATTACTGTGAAATTACCCATTGAAGAAGAGATCTTGTTCTCTGGGAACGATTGCCATTTATTTCTAACTCCGAGTTGAATGCGACGAGCACTTATTTCTATTCCGCCTCTCTTTTCGTCCATACTTTGGCTCGTTTTGGATCTTTTTAGTTTCTCGAAGAACTAGTCTTCAAGGGAGAAACTCCATCCGATCGTCTCACTTTCAGAGACCCTTTCTTTGCATGGCTCAATCCTCGTCGTTACATTCCATTATGGGCTCTTTGGTTTTTCCTCTGCTCAAATTAAAAGTCTCCCAATGCTGGGAATTTCTTAACTGTTAAACCTAAAACCTTCCTCACAGTTCATTTTATTTCTTCCCGCAAGCTGGAATTGAGAAGTTAAAATGTTTGAAATGCTAGTTTTCAACCAACGTTCAATAGACGCATATTACCTTCGTTTCACTTTTGAGTTTCTATTCTGAAGCTTTATTTTCAACAGTTTTTATTGCGGTCTCATAGCGTTAAATTTCATTTGCTTGTTCTTTAGAACAAAACACACTCGCACATGTGTTCAGCTCTCCGTCCTCCCTGCGAGAGAAATAGGGGAAGGTGTTTAATGTGTAATTTTTACTGGCATTGAAATTGAATTGAAATAAAATAAGATGGGAGAGGAAAAATATAATTTTCTCGTCATTTGAGAAGGAGGAGAACAGACATGACTTTGAGAAGTTGAGTGACTCTGAAGATAAAAAACGATAGGCTGGGGACACAAACTTGGATATTTATGGAAGGAAAGGATCTCCTAAATGTTTTACTGCCTACGATCATTATTCCCAAAGTGCAATTTAGAAATGGGGTCTTTTATTACTGCGAAAATTGGAATAGGGATTATTCTTTCGAGTGTCTCAACTCTTGAAGTTCGGAAATCTCTTAATGATATCTCAATGATGATATATGTCTCTAATTGAATTAGAATTTAGCATTAAGAAGAAAACCCATTAATTTAATATTTGATTTTACATAAGAGAAATGCATTTTGTTAAAAGAGAAGGAAATTAAGAATAGGAAGGAATCTATTATACCGTTTAGAGGCGTGAGGTGAGGAAGTGAGGATCGGAGACACACTGGGTTGTGAATAATGGTGGTTCTCACGGATTAGGAAATTTGGGGGAAAGAGATGAAGTGGCTTGACGATGGAATTGAAATCAAGTCCTATATAGGCCTTCATTGTGGGAAGATGAGTAGAATGAAGAGCCTGGCTCTTTCCATTTTTTGATTTCGTCCCATCCGCGCGGAGAAAGGCACAAGAAATGATGATTTGTATGCATGCATTATTTATGAATTAAAAGGGAGCTTTCAGAAACCGTGTACCTTTGCATATGACATGCCTATTAGCTGCCATTGAAAATTGCCGTCTATTGAAAGAGAAAAGTTTTCCCAACTCGACCGTCTTTACGACTAATTCTTTTAATCTCAAGTCGATGGGCCGAACATTGCTGTCTTTTTTGCTCAATTTGGTGGTCCCGGCAGGCAGAGAGGGTTCCACTCCAACCTCATCCATGGTGAATAAGAATGCGGATTTATAAATAGGGAAAAAACCGACAAGGGGGAAGGACGGTGATGGGTCGGACGAGGAGTCAAAGACAAATGTTCTTCCTCGCTCTCAAAGATCTCATTGATTTTCATCAAAAAAATAATAGAGAGGGAGCGGAAAAAAGTGGATTCAATCCTTAACAGATTCAAATTGAAATTTTAGCCGAGATCGAGAGAGGATTTTTCTCCTCGAGTAGGTCATAAACTTGGGCGTCTCGGATTCAGCATAGGGCTTAAAAAAGCATGAAGAGACTCAACATTGGGATTAAGGAGGAATCCTTCTTTCTCTTTTATTATGTGCGATGGGATCGGATCTAATAGCTCCCGACCTTCTCCTCTCCCTTCTCGGCTTTTGTGAAGGTAGAAAGGAGAGGAAACGAAGATAATGAAGGAGGAACTTTCTTGAATATAAAGATTCTTTTTAATCTTTGAGCTTCCGGCATGAATCAAATTTTCCTATTCGAATATTGTAGAACTCGCACAAAATATGGGGGAGTCGGAGAGTCGATCGTATTACCAATACTCCAACTGCTCATCATATGGAATTTCATTATTGTTATGTTTTCTTCAGTATTCCTTTACATGAATTTTACAATACTTGTGATTTTCCTTATATTTGTAAATTCGGAAAAATAAGATATGTTATATTCAGTAGTTAGCCTTTTTCTTAACTATATGCAAGGTACACCACTCTACATTTTAATATGATTTTATTTTTTCCATTATTTATTGAATCTCACTCTTATTTTCAATTCATTGAAAGCAAGAAACTTTATAAGAATAAGTTTAAGGAAACTGGAGTTGAAATTTTAAAAAAATAAGCCTTTCAAGTTGAGTCTTTTTGAATCCTTTGAGTTTGTCCTTTACTTATCTTCATATTTTGTTGAATGAACGTAAAAAAATTAGAGGAAGATAGAGATTAAATTAAGTCTGAGTTCCTAATAGGATTTCATTTCTTTGAATTAATTAAATGATGGAGCGTTGAAATCTATTAAAGGCAAAAGGAATTGAATCCATTTAGAGAATGAATGAGAGTAAACGATGAGTCAGGGACATTCATCACTTGAAGCATTTTACGTTATAATTATGAATTTAATGAGGTGTCTCTTTCTCCCAAAACTCGTAAATGATTTACTCAATTTGAATACTTAACTTCCCATATTTGACCGTATTGAGGCTTGGTCGTTCCTCATTGAGGAAATCTTTCCTTTGGTGTGGGTGAGAATAAATTTCTTGTGATTAAAGAACATATTTATGAGTAACTTATTACGCATCCATGGAGGATTCCTATTTAATTTATTCCGGTATCACACACCTTTATCTTCCCCTGATAAGATACAGCCTTTTTTGAAAATAATTCTTTCAAAAAACTAAGTTCCTAAAAAGATGAATTAATTTATTTATTGAGGTGTTCAAGCTGAAGCCTATTCAGGAGACCAAGGTTGAACCCTTTTTATTTTCATGTACCAGTTGGCATTATCAAGTTTTGTGAATTTAGTCAAACTTAGGCAATCTCGTCCAAAATTTTCCTTTTGACTTTTTGGGCTTGTTTGTGAGCATAAATTTCCCGAAAGAATACATTATTTTGTTGAATGAGTGCGAGTTCCAGGTTGGATTTGCATAGAAAGACTAAGTTCAAGATTTTTTGCAACTTTGAAACTTGCTCGTAGAGCGGAGGTGAATTTATCTAATTTATACCTTGAAGAATAAATTCTGTATCCATTTTTCTTCTTGGGACGAACAAGAGGAGGATTTAAGACGAAAGGATGTTGTGAAGTACACCATAGGAAATGTGGAAAGTAAAAATTATAAATTTATTCAATGGAAAAAATATTTGAATGAAATTAAGTTGAGATTGAAACTGGGTTGCTTTTTGTAAATGGATATGTCGGACGTTTGAAAAGCATTTTCCTTTTATTCAAATGCAAATGAGGAATGAAATGTATCAAATATGTGGAAAAGGAGGGCCTTGACATCGAACACGGGTGACAGGGCGAAGTAGAAGCCGACGGAGGCCAGCAAGAGTAGAATGTACACGTACGATTTAGTTGGCAGTGTATTTTCCTTTGGCTCAATATTGGATATATTGGATCTTGGATCCCTCGTGAATCCCTTCTTAGTCTTACATCATAAAAGATCGGGTCTTGTTGAAAAAAGGAATTTTGCGCTCAGCTTCACTAACCCCAGTTTTTATTATATAGAGCGTTAAAATGGATTTTGTACTGTTGGATCCATCCGCCTGTAGGCTCAAATTGAGGACCTTTCAAAATCCCTGACTTGTGAGTGTTCTGAATGACCATATGACTTTATGGGCTTGTAGCCCAGCGTAGAGGAAAATTGAAATTTGAACTGCGGTCACATTATTTTCTCTCCGTAAGTGGAAACGATGATGGGCGTAGTTTAAACCTCGAGAGACTTCAAATTTTCTGAGGCTGGACTCTTAAATAAATGACGGGATTGTGTCCAGGGCTCTCGAGGGGAAGAGTGAAAAAAGAGTTTTGAGAGTTAAAATAGGAGTGCGGATCTCCTGAACAAGTTTGTCACAATCGATTCTATTATGTCCTTCCTAACGTCCGCTATATTGACTTCTAAAATTCTTTTTCACTTACCCAAATCCCTTTTTCGAGCTACAAAGGAGCTTTAACTCCGGATTGACTCCCCCATTTAATTCTCGTCGAGATGGGAGGAGACGGAGAAGAAGAAAATAGTTAATTCTAATTGTTTCAGCCATTGAGCGGCTACTCTTCTGTAGTTTGTCTTTAGAGGAAACAGTCGAGGCTTGGAGAAGGGCAGTAAATCCTTGGTGACTTTCCTCTACTAGGAGAAGATTGAGAACATGAATTGGCTCGGGCAGTATCGATTTCTTCTAAAAGAGTGAAATAAAACAAGAGAGAGAGAGAAAAAGGGTCCTGGCCCGAGGATGGATTGCTCTACTGACTCTCCTCTCGGATCTCGAGAGATACGTATTAGCTATAGTAGGTGTATATTAGAGCCTGGTTGAGACTCCCACTTTTCTCTTTCGTTCGGAGCGAAACTTTGGTGATTCAACTTTCCTCTCCAAATTAGACTTATATACGGTTGACTGGACAATTTTCAGTTATTAGATTAAATTGGATCAGAAGCTCCTTCTTGAGCAATCCTATGCTTACACACTCCTTGAGCAATATTCCTTATAGCCTTCGATCTCTCGCACTCGATTCTTATTTAGCTCTCATCTCATAAACTAATTATCTTTACTCGTGTGGGGTAATTGAATCATCTTGGGAGGATTTAATTATATGCGCTTAACCTGATTAGAGACTCTCCCTTTGGCCTTATGGTTTGTATCAATATTAAGAAATGGTAACTTATTATTTGTGTTTTGATTCCAAGTTATTGGATCTCCCTTTTATTGCCCTCGTTCAAACGGAGCATGAGAAGAATAAAGTGTAAAAATGTCATTAACGAGCAGGGTGACAAATTTTTCCCTAATTCAACCTATGCTTATTTGAGCATTCTTCATGCAAATTCAATGCCAAGGAACGTGAAAGCTAAGATTAATAACTGTTTTGTTTCTTTCCTTGCCGCGCCGACGAGTAGCTATTCGAAAGATTCCCTTGTAACAGTCACTTCAATTTTTCATACCGACCAGTGTTTCTATTCTTTATTGATTTTACATCAAAATTCACGTTTAACGACATTTATTTATATTCCTTCCTTTTCCCATTTTTCAACATTTTACATCCTCTATCGAGTGTGTTTAACTTTTAAAATTAATAAGCTTTAAAAGTCGACAAGGTTTATTGATTGAAGTTTATGATTATGATGGATGAATTTGGTCTATAAATATTCTGAGACCTTAGGAAAAAAATATTTATAAATATTAAATTCATAACAAACAAGATGCCGCATTGATCCTAAAATATTATCCTAATAGGTATCTCAATTTTCCTTGTTGAGTCTTAACTCTTGATGGTTAGTTAATAAAATTGTAAAAAAAAATTATTAAGGAACTCCTTTGCATAATACCCATTCCATGATGTTTTCAAAGTCGAATGACCGAATAAGGCATATAGAGAGCCACATTCATATTTTTTCTTATTTATGATGTGCCTGTTTCGTTGCACAATCGCGGGAAGAAAAGTGGTTCTTGCAATTGAAAATAGAATTGAGGTAAGTGAAAGACACGCAATTTTTTCCTGGGTTTGAAAAATGAATTGGACTATTATCTGTTTGATATATGAATGTGGATGTAAAATGTGAAAAGAATATTTTCTATAGATCTAAATTTAGAGGTTTTTATCTCCTCGGCTCCTCCGACGCCGTTGATGTGGTTCAGTTTTAATTCTGTTGAAGTTGAAGAAAAAGAGTAATATCCCTCTGAGGTTTCCCTATCTTAACTTTTAAGATGAATGTACAGAGCATTTCTATAGTTTGGCAAAAGAACAAGTAATTTTATTTTTGTCAGTGATAGAAACTGAAGAGTGGACGTGTTCTTGGTTTACACCTCTTATGAGTCGGAGCTTGAGAATTTCGTGGCCATTTTTCAAGAACACTCGGCTCGTATAAAAGGCCTCGTTTTTTAATCTCATTTCATCTCGGGTTTTTGGACGGCGGGAGAGAGGTCGGAGGAGGAGGAGAGGATTCCAGGCCACTCTTTAGATATAATAAAATTTGTTTATCAAGAGCATGGCGAGTATAGGGAATATTTCCTACATTACTCCGATGATTAAGCTTTTCTCCCTCTCATCAACCGTCGGTTCATATATATATTTACATCCCTTCCCCTCCTCTGTGAGTCGTTCTTTTTTTCAATTTTCTACCCAGGATTTGTTTATTTTTATTGAAGAGAAAAAGATTTGTTTTAAAATGGATCTTCTTCTTTTACGACCAGCTCCAAATAATGGTTCCCCTCCTCAAGTCAGCTCAACTTCTAAATGGGATATGAGGATGAAAATTTCCAGTTTCTCTTTATTGTTGTTTATTGAATTGTCGCCGTCGTTTTGTCTTCAACGTTTGATGGAGAGCCAAGCAATTTACGATTGATTTCATTGGCACTCAAACCAATCCGACGCCGATCTGAGCGGCTCATTGAGATTCAACTCGGTAGAGGCTTGGTTCTCTGGCCCATTCAAAGAATATATCTTCCTTGAAGAGATCTCTCTGAGGAATATTCATGATTTCTCGAATGATATTATTTATTTATAGAGCAAGCAATTTCCCTTCAAGAGCCTCACCAGCTCGTTGGGTTCCTCGGGAATTGAGGAACCTCTCAGCTTCCTTGACGCCCTCCACCCAAGAAATGAGCCAGCGAGGAATCTATTTTTCACAGCCAAGTTTCCTTTATTCTAATTCCTTGGGATCCGCTTTTGCCGAGCCCATTCACCACTGTTGATTTAACGTGATGGGAAGGAGATGGAAGTTATGATCTATGGAAATGAGTGAATAATCTACTCCAAGTTTCGGAGGAGAAACGTCCGAAGTTGAGGACTCCTCACACTCGGCCCTTCTCAGAAAGGAGAAATGTATAAAAAGGAAAAGTTAATTTCCTCTGCTGGAGACTCCAAGACTGAGAGTCTCAATAGGAGAAAAACAGAGGAAAGTTTCTCGGGGCAGAGCTTGACTTTGGCAAATCGTTTTGAGTGTAAACTTGAAGGGAGCAAGACAAATAAATAGAGCTCCTCTCTTGTATTGTAAATTGGTTCGAAGGGAGGAGGGAAGTGTATATGTGTTCAAGTCGTATAAATTTCGTGTGAATTGCAAAAGATGAGTGTTTGAAGGGAATCAGGGTAGAGAGGAAAGGTTATCCTATAGGGATGGATGGATCAAAAAAGATTCTTGTCTCGGTTGATGTAGAACCCGAGTTAAATGGGAAAGGTTCTCAAGGGATTTGATCCTACAGCTCAAGTGAGACATGGCTTCACCTCTCGCGTATAAACTCCCTGAGCCTCCTCGCTTGTACTTGTTGTTCTCTGACGGAATCCCCGCATCTCGCTTAGAAGATTGCCTTATAACGGAGATTTGTGGAGGTAGGATGTGAGTGTCGATTTGCCATAAAGATCACTAGCGATTTGTCCCAAGAGCCTCCCGTGGGAATCTCCCGACTTGTGACTTGATCCTCCGCCGGGGAATTGCCTGCTCTTTGCCTTCCTCCAGCCTCCCTCGACCCTCCCCATATTTCTTGATAAGTTAATTATCTCTCATTCCACACTTTATGCACTCGGAAAATAATTAGGAGCGCTTCGGAGGACCCGTGCAATGCCAGACCCGCACACGTTATTTATGATCCAAAGACTTGCCTACTACATTAAAGGTGGTTCAAAATAATAGAGAACCTCTCACACTTTCCTTCCCGACCCCTTTCTCCTTTTCCTTCAGAGGATCCCAATGACTTTAACTTGATTTTATATGAAATATGGGGGAATCCTTGAGAAAATGTTGAGCCTCAAGATTCCATTTAACTGGGTTGTTTATGAGGCCTAGGGTTGAGACTAAAAGGCTCATCCTCTATAGTTTAACTCAAGAAGAAGCGACTCATTTGCAAATTGAGACCAAATTTGGGTAAATTCACAACGGGCTTATCCGAGTCGAGAAATTTCTTGGATTTGATCAAGCCGTTGATACTTGGCTCAAAAGATTTGATTAGCATATAACTTAAGAAAGTTATTGTGCGGCTGAGAAATGCATTCAGCGAGCTTATGCTATCAATAGGAAAATGAAAATATTTGAAAGGCAGTCGAGGAGAAGGGAAAAAATATTTGGAAATGATTGGTGAGAGATGAAATGGGTTGGTTAAATATAGCTCTAAATCTTTTATTTATTGAAAACCATCTAAGCGGAAATTGTTAAGGGTAGCCGGAATAAGGAGGAGAAGAGAGGGAAGAAAAGTAGTTGGTTGTGAAGTAATATTTTTAAAACATGGAGGTGGGTGCCAATGGAATGGGATTTTGGATTGAGAGTTATAATAGATGAAGGAATCAAAAGGGTCCGCATCGCCTCTCCACATTGAGAGAAACTGACATTTCGCCAATAACAAGAAGAAAACGATGTGATATAAATGAAAAGAAGATAGGGAGTTATGTTTGCCTCGTCTTCACTGGGCCTGCTCCTCCCTCCGATCTCTCAGCCTTCCTTTTTATCTCCGCTGAAAAATGGAGCGTTGAAAAAATATTTTGGCATGAAATACTACGTTTACCAATTTGTAATGGAATCATCCACAAAAGCCAAGGGGAAGACAGTTGACATGTTTCTATTGGAATGGATGGATTTTACATGGTTGATGAGTGGTGGTGAATCTCATTTAGGAATCGGACGGAGGCTCCAGGAGGGTTTGCCTACTGGGACACGACCTTCCGACCATGTCCCATAAGGGACTCATTTGTGGCCGTTGAATTTTTTGCTCAGACCTTTGGGTGATCTCCATTGAGAGGGAAGAAAATAACGGATCCATTTTCAATATTTAAGTGTCTTCTCTCGCATCCCTCGGAGCAACGAGGAGAGTCGTCGGGATGGTTGAATTAGAACTTCCTTTCCCTCGACTCCTCTCTAATTGCAAATACATGGACATCAATAATAACAAGGGCAGTCGATGCTTAATCTCAACTCTCATCGGACGCATTGAAATCCTCGTAAATAATCACTTGAGCATCGAGAATGAAATGCGAACAAATTATAGCGAGAGAGTTCATGGCCTAAACGATGCACATGCCTTATATGACAATGCGATTCATTTATATCTACATAAGATAACACATTATGAATTTGAAGAGTCTAGCGAAGGGAAAAATATGAATATGGTACAGTGGGTATTAGGTATGATAAGTAGTTTATATAAGTTTTTGAGTATAAGTGAAATAGAGAGGAGAGATTTAAGATATGGAAAGGTACTTCTTGTGTCAACCACCCACGCCTCCTTCCTGTCCTCGTCTCAGTTTCCCGTTCTCCTCCTCTCCCCCTTGAAGATGGGATGACGAGAAAGAGGGTTGAAAGATCTCTTTGAGCCCTTGAGGAATTGAAGAAGGAGCTTGAGATTTCTTTGTCTCCTCTTCCTCCGTCCCCCGAAAAGTGGATGGTTTCGAGTTTCATGAGGGTAAATTATTGCTCCGCGTGTGTGTACCCTGTTTGAAGTGATTCGGATAAGTAACTGCATCCTCAGTGATCAATGCTCATGTTATGACATTAAAGACTTGAGAGTTCTCTTGCTCCTTTCACGACATCGCACGGGAGATGTTCGTGATCTTGAATAGCCTTTCAAGTCCTCGCATCTGATCTATTTATCCATTTCGCGCCTTTCCTCCCTCTGGGGAAGTGGTGTAAAGAGTTGGAGCTTTCCTTCAATCTTCTGAGTTTTGACTTTTTGCCATTGAAAACTGGGACAGTAAGTGGGATAAATGAGCAATTACTCCGCCAATTAGTGCCAATTATGGTGAATAACGTGGGAAATGAGCGGAGGATCAATTGAGTAACATGTGTCTGGCAGGTGGCATGGACACGTGTCTTCTCGATCCTCAACGTGTGGCGGACCTAAAAGTCGGTGAAAGTTAAGATATGTGTGTGTGTGTGTGTGTGCTCTGCACCCACCCGACCCGAAAGACCATCAGGGGAGACAATGAGGGTGAAGGAGCCCCTTTATCCTTCTCTTGCCATTCATATGGTTTCACCCAATTATTTGACCACTCTCTGACCTTCATTGGCAAAGGCTCGTTTCCATCTCTGTCATCTTTGGTGGACACTTGAAAGTGGAAGTTAGGTTCATGTAAGAACATTGTATGTTTATTTTAGTAAATAGCGTCTTGAACTGGCTAGGATTACGTTTTTATTGCCTAAAGGTTAAGCGCCCTTCTTTTATTTCCCTGTTCTTACTTCTTGGGACCATATGTGGGCTCTCACACCCATACGGTCCAGCGGACGTCGTTTCCAATTCACTTCCGGTATCCCTCTCATAATTGTAATACGGTTTTAAGCTCTCATTTGTGTCAAGGCCGGGGTTCAATTTACAGATCGACACGCTCCTTGAAAATCTCGGAGTTCCTCCGCGTTCTTCCCAATCACTCTCCACTTTCCAGCCATCCTTATTCATGTGTTTGTCTTTTATACTTAACCAAGCCTCCCGAGTTCCTGGATCTCCTTTCAATTCCCCTTGCGCTTTTATTGGGTGAAGACATTGTTCTCATGTTTCATCCTCTTCCAATCTCCATATGCATTGCCAGAACTGACCAAACCCACGAACCGAGTGTTTACTCATCCTGAGCAATAATAGCAATGGGGATTTTGGGTCACAAATACGAGCGTGGTTATGGGCGATCTGCTAAACCATTTATGACATTGCCTTACTGATTGAGGACTTTCGACTTTTGGTCTCACAAAGAACTTCTGGTTTTGTCCTTCAATTTTCCTTTTGGTACCAATATTTATTGAAAATTGGGAAAAGGGGGACTTTGTGGGGAAAATGTTCATAGACGTGATCTCGTATGATTTAAATGTTGGATAAGAGATATGTAGATATAAAAAGGGGTTGGGATCTATGTAGGACTCAATCAATCCATTTTACAAGTTGAACCATTAAAAAATTTAATAACAACTCAAGAGTCCCATTCACAAAGACAATTTGTCAAGATTTATGAAGCCGAACCGCTCGGTTATGGCCCTATTAGAATGCAAGCAATATGGCATTGTCTGAGGAGTCGAGGAGGGCGGAAGGAGCCTCCTTCCCTTCCCGCTTAACTAAGGCGCAAAAAGGAGGGGAAAAGCCAATTTTGCGAATTGATATTGTGTAAGTTGTAAAGGGCCGAGTGAAGGAGGAGGAGGGGAAATGACTCCCGAATGAAGCTTTGGCTCTTAGACCCGACTTTCCCGGTCCTCCCGCTTTCTCTCCTTGACTCTCTGCCTACACGACCCATCCTCCGCGATCCATTACACGGGCTATCCCTTCGCGCAAGTTGTATTCCCTCAGCTACACCCCGGATGAATTCCCTCCTATCATCAGGGAAATTCCCTATTTATTTATAAATGCTGCACTTACGGAAATTCATGCCTATCACTTTTCACTCCATTGGCCCTCCCGCTCCAAATGCCTTTCGAGAGGAAAGAAGGATAAAGTTAATTCAATCTTCCGAAAATGAGTGAACATAATATGCAGACAGGAGAGATAAGAAGTCATATTGTCCTAATATCTTTACCAGCTCCTTCCAAGACTCATTTTCTTCCTCGGAAACCAAAAAATATGTTCGCCACCATGAGACTATTTGCTTATTTAACTTTCATTGTATTCCTTCTCCTATTGTGTCTGTAAATAATACGTGCCTAATTTTGGCTTCTGTATTTATGGCTTTCTCTCGCTGTCTTCATTTTAAACCGGGGGGTCTGGGGTTCGCTTGAACGTTGAACTCTCCATTTCTCGTTTCTGCGGAAGATTGGAAAAATAGCAAATTCGCCCATTTGATCGGGAGAAATGGATGCGGAGACCACAGGAGAGTAATTGAATTCACGAAATGTGGAATATGTGAAAAGGCTTCGAGATCCTCCAACATGACTTTTTACCATTATTTGCACGACTGTTTGTCTCGTCATCCTCTACGTTTCATCTTGTCATTCATCACTCGAGGAAATTTGAGTCTTTTATCTGACTCCAAAGGGAGGAGAGTCCATCCCATATGCATAAGTACAATCGCCACTTTGTCCCAGGACTCGCATACAATGTCTCGTATCACTCCTCGAATGACTGTGCAGAAGAGGGGACGTACACACGGATGAAAGTGTCATCCCTGCACTTATGGATTATTGTCATGTAAAGGCTTCTCTCTCACTTCTCCTTTCTTCTCTGGTCCTTTCCCACGGCGGCTGGCCATTCCCTCGTCCTTCTAATGATTTTCTTGTATTTATTTAAGTTTTGGTGCTATTAAGTAGAATATTTCTCAAAGACAATGAGTAGACAGGTTTGGGTATTAAATCGGAGGGCGGCGAGGAAGCTTGGCTAAGCACATCATCATGGGAATTGGTGTTGTTGATGCAGGGTCGGATTTTATGGTTCGCCTCCTCTTCTTCCACACTTCCTCGACTTGAGGACGTGAACATGATACATGGAGGGTAAATTATGGAAAAGAGATCTTTGACTCTCTTCCTTCGTCATTCAAATACTTATATGGTTTGAGTATTATTTAATTTAAAAATCTATTTTCGTCTCCCTCGACTGATGCTCACGCTGATGGAAAAGAATTTTTGAGAAAGCAAGCTGAGGTTTTAGTGAATCTGTAAGGGAGTGGCTTCATGGAGTTCCTGGGCCATCCTTCGTCAGCCCATACAACCCGATCTCTCCTCTTGTCATCATTTATGAAGTCGGCAATTTTAATGAAATATGAATTCCTCATTAGACCCAGTAGAAAGAGACTGGGTTTGGGACCGAGCCGGGGTTTGAGCGAGAGAGAGAGAGAAAGGATGAAGGAAACGAGATGAGGGCGTCACGCCAATGATTCTCATTCTACACACTTCTCTAATTGAAATAGTCATTAGTGGATATATTATTAGATTTGCGGCTTCTCACTTATAAACTCAAAGCATAGAGTGTTACATATTATTGTGCTCTTTTCCCAGCAGACTGCACAAGAACACATACATTATAACTCGACATATTCGAGCTTGCATATTCCTATACCCTATCAAGCTCAAATCCACTTAATTCACTCTCCACTCCCAAATTAATTTATCGAGGCTTGAGACCCAGCAGGCATTTCTACTAGGTAAAGATTTTTTAATCAGTCCAACGCCGTTGCAACGGGACTATTTATTTATACATCATCTCATCTTTCTTTCACTTCATTTACTCAATGATTTTTTGAAGAGTATTTAAACAGCTTACTTTCAACCGCAATTTTTTATTTTTAAGTTTTATTAAACTCTATACATGAACATAGTTCAATACTAATATTGATAAGAAAATGTGAATCATTTCATGATTGGTTCTTCATATAGATTTAATTCCTTTACGTCTCTAAATACAAGAGCAAAATGATAAAGTTGATAATATTTGCAATATTCGGTTTTCAATTCTAATGGCTGAATGATAAAGCAAAATTGGGTTGTTTCTTAAAATTCATTTATTTGTATTGAAATGAGTATGCGTCATCTCTCTATAAGTCATTTTTCAAGCTCGACTTCTCTTTCAAGTTTTAGTGGAAGTTAAAAGGAGAAGCTCGAAATGTTTAAATGATTATTATGTTCTTCTGCCTATCATGGGAAGATGAAATTGTTTAGAAGAGGGAGTGGAAGAATAAAGCAAGGCCTTGGTCATATAGCCTGTCTAGGTATGCTACCTATTGTTATTCGTCTCTAGTTGAAAGGATAATTGAAATGGATGCTCAGTGTCTGGGAATTTCCTCTATAGCAGGATGAAGGTACGACTTGTTCTGCAAGCAGGTGAGGAAGGTTGGAGGAGAGCAATGGAAGGCGCCAAGCCTTCTGGACGGCTTCTCACCTAGGGACTCGTTGAGGTCAATGGGAGGCTCTTCATTCTTGACTCAGCGGAGTCATATATATAAAAGGAATGTCTCCCTTTTCTCAACTTTTTATACCTTGTGAAACGATGGGGGCCACCTTATTCGGGCAGGTTGGAATGAAGTTCCCATAGCCAAAGACCATTTAACGAAATCCGAGATCTTGAGAATTTGAGCAAAGTTGTGGAGAAGAAAAGGGGAGTAAATGACCCGGTGTGGTGTACCACCCTTAATGTTTTTTCCTCTATTTTTGAGCAAAGGGAAATTGGTTCTAAGGTCCTGGCTGCTTTAGTTTTAGTAGTGTATGAAATGTGGGTTGGATAATGAATGAATGAGAGATAGAGATTAGGATGGAGTGAGAGGGGAGTCAAAAGAGCCTCGGCGGGGAACCTCGGGACTCATTCCTTGAATACTTCTCCCACTTATTATACCCAGAGAGCTTTGGTCCGAATTATCTTGTTTCCATCCATTTCCTGCCCCTTCTCGCAAGGAGACATTTTGATCTCATTAGGAGGAGTTCCTCTCCTTTTACTCCCCTAATTAATATTGGTTGCACAAGCTTTTGACCTTATTTCCGTCCATTTCCTTGATTAAGCGAGACGATTCTGAGAGCCGCTTCACTTTCGGCGCCCGACACACCCTCGTCTCCTCAGAGACATTTCAAGAGGAATAATGGACCTAAAGCTAATTATCCATTATCCGATCTCTTTTAATGGTGAATTAGGATCTAGAGGAGGATCAAGGATTGATTTTGGATGCTCGAGAGAGGGGATACTTTTAAATAAATAAGTGTGGAATGCTGGAGAGTAAAGACTCACTTTAGTTAAGGATCAACTGGCTTTAATTTGCAAGGGAAAAAAACTCAAGGGTAAACCATTTATTGAAAGAGAGCGAAGGACGAGGAATTTGCATAGCTGTAAGAAGGAGGATATGATAGGGCCTTATTAAGAACTTGCTCGTTTTTGAGCAGAGAAGAGGCTCTTCCTAAATGGCTTCGTCCATTTACCAAATAAAGCCTCTTTGGACGACAGGCCATAAACTGAGCTTTTTATTCTAACCCCTTGAGTGTTTGAAAGTTGAGGTGGGGGAGGGCGTTGGGAATTCTTGTACTTTTGTCAAGCTTTTCTATTTGAAGAGACGTAAGCTGCATTAAATTGTTTTTTGGGGTCAATCCATTTTGAGCCTCCACGATGATTTTCCCTGGCCAAGGTGTAGTAAATGAGCCGATGGCCAATGGACTTGAAGAAAGGAGTGAAGGGTCTAAGGGAGCTTTGGCCCTCCCCACTGACTCGGGGAAGCGAGAGAGAGAGCTTCCCTTTTTCCACACGTATCACGGGGAGGCAGATATAGCCAAGGCATTGTTCAACTTTGTCTTGTGTGTATCGTCCCTAGTGAGGAGGGTCCTTGGCCAGCAGAGAGATTCATGAGCATACCTTCGAGGAAATGCGAGTACAATGGGAGTATGAGAGAGAAGGATGGAATGAAAGTGCCTTGAGGGGAAAAGGCAGCAGAATCCCACCTTCGCTCCGAGCCCCTTGGAACTGCCAGACAGTTTGTAGCCTAGAAGAATCCGGAGCTAAAATTACAAATTCTCCTTCCACCACTCATTTTGTTAATAAAGCCATAGTTCCTTTTTTCTCTCTGGGTCTTCCACTTGTCCTCCCACGTATGCAGTTCCTCAAGGAGCGTCGGTGGATTTAAAAGTCACAGCGAGTGCACTGACGAATTGCCAATTAATTTACAAAGTACTCGACGTGTAGAAGGAAAGAGGGGCGGCGGGTAAATGGAAGAGCCGAGAGCGAAGAGCCAACAAGTTCTGAATTAAGAAAACTAGAAGAGTCACTTATTCCCCTACATCCCAACGAGTGGATTGAGGCATATTGGCAAGGGAGTGAGAGGGAGTCCACACGAGTGAGGTGTGTATCCAGGAGGATCGAGAACAGGTTGTTCAGCTCAAATGGAGGATGGCCTGGATATGCAAATCCCCCTATCTCGTCTTCACGAGCAAGTTCAGTGAGTTAAGCTCACATTTATTGTTCATTCAATAATAATATTATTATTCATAAAATATCGTCAACAGTTGAGTAGTGTGAGAGCCGACTCCTCACGAGCAATATACCCCTTCTAGGGCTCTTGGCCCTCTTCGCCCATTCAGCTCATTCAAAGTGGACATTCAGTGCTAACTGTGGTGTTTGTGAAAGTTTGAGAGTATTCTGGAGAATATTATCTATTGGCATGATGTGTGAGAAGGGCTGTTGTGAAGGAGTGGGGATATAGGCAGTGAGAGCAATTGAGCGGCGTTCAATTAATTCCCCATTTGGACTTTTAAATAATAAATTGTGGGGAGGCGCGGTTGGAGTGGCGACGTGCCAAAGTGTCTCCTAACGAGAGAGATTTGTCGAATACGAGCAAGGAGGGCGCAACAAGGCTTTAATCTAAATAGTAAATAAAGGTCAATCATTTGAGCCTCTTTATTTGCATAAAGTGAGGAATTGAGAAGACATTTACTCTCAATTCCCTAATCTGAACTGTTTGGGATGGAAAATATTCTCCTCGCATGATTTTGAAATGTTGATGATGAGTCAATTGAACAGACTCTGTAAACAGTGAATTGGATTCGACTGACTTAATCAGAGAAGATTCTTCGATGAATGAATTCAAGAATTCCGTATGAGAAGCCTGAACTTTGACCCTTTATCATTCTCTTTGGGTTGTAAAGATACTCATCCCTCTTGATAGCTTTTACGCCTCTCAGATAAAGAGCCAGCGAACGGGGCAAATAGTGGAAACATTGCTACGACAGACAAATACTCGTCTCCTTATCATCATAAAATATAGGGCTAACGTCGAGGTGAAGTTCTTTTCCATAGAGCTTAGTCGAACTTGTCCTCATGTAAAAACTAGAAAGTCGAGAAGTAAAAAAAATCTAATTGAAAAAAGAATTATTGGAACATCCGGACAAAAAGTTTTGTGAGGGCCAAAATGAAGCGGTGGCACAATGAGGAGTATAAAAGTGAATCCGCGCCAAGGTGGACAAATTCGGATAACTCGGTGAATAGAAGTGAAACTCTTCGAAGAAAAATTCCTCAGAATCTTCCAACTCCTAATGGGAAAACTCCAAACGGTCCGATGGGGATGACAGGAATGGGGGAAAATTGTCACTTTGGACCTTCTGGTCCTAATGATGGCCCATTTCGGAATAATTGGGGAACGAATACTTCTAATGGATCACCGTCTTTCCCGCGGAATAACTTCTACCCAGAGTTCCACCAAAACAATAATCAAAATTTCATTCCGACCAATAATTATCACCCGTTGAGGAGAAAACAGTCGTCGAGAGCTCAATCAGTAACCATTAAATTCTTAACCCATTAATTATTCCTAAGACCCTCTAGAATATTTCAATTCTTCATTTTTATTACCTATATTGACTATAAGAGTAAATGGCTAAAGTGGTCCTTATATTATATTAAAGGATGAGATATTGGGACTACGGGGGTGGGAAGAGGTGAGGATTTGGGGATGTTCGCAAGCGGAATACCAATAGCTTATTTTATTTTCGCTTGAAAGGGTTAACAAATGTGGTACATGTATTTGTCTACTCACTCGTCTCTCGGCACTGTGAGTGAAGGAGAGAATTCCAATCCTTTCATCACCTTTGTTTTTTGGGTGTCATCCCAAAAGTATTTAGAGTGGAATTTCTCCGAATTTCTCATTCTGACACGTGTAGTCTACAATTAGAGAATAAGTTACCTCTCTTTTGTCAAATTGTAGGAATGTGTCTTGGAGGAATTCTGAATCATAATTAGATTACAATTGGGATCTCCTTATAGATAAAAATGAAGAGGATGAAAAAACATGGGGAGAAGGCGGAGAGTAAAAGTTTGAGCCTCCTAATGAATTGCACATTATTCGCCATTGCTTATTCAAAAAGTCCGGATTTGTGATTCAAGGGAGAAAAAAGGAGCAGAGCCGCGAGTCGAAATCACCTTTTAATGCAGAAAAAGTGGCAAATGATGATGAAGGGAATGGAAAATGCTCTTGGTGACATACGGAAAGCTCCGGGTCCGGGGAAGGAGCATGTGAAATAGTAGGATGTTCTTTTCCTCGGATTTCCCTATCTTACAACTTGCTCCGACACTCTCGACTCCACTGTTTGTTGGTTTAATGAATTTTTAACTGCCTCTTTCTTTACATCGAGTTGTGATCGACTACATGGGGTGTTACATGGAAGGAAAGAGAGGCAGAGGCGTTCTTCGTCAAAATCTTCCCTTCAAGTTTCCTCTCCGAAGGAACCGAAAAACAAACAAGAGGGCGGGAAGATTAATATTTCCGTCCTTAGATTAATAGGATTGGATTCCAGCGGTTTGTGTTGAGTTGGTTCCTGTGTGGAAGGAGTCCGAAGGAGGGCCAGGTGCGGTCGTTGGTTGTCAATCGTACTAGGTCATTTGCGATTGACTTATGCATTCATGAGCGTCCGAGGATATAGGTGACATTTGAGGAGTCGGTCACTTCCCGGATTCAATTATTGTCCAGCCTCGAGCCTTCGTGAGCTTTATGAGAGTTGTGTGGGTCTTTTCATGAATTTTTCATTTTGAGAGACATCTGAGGAATCATAACGGGTGATTTATTCCCAGCCATTTCGAGCATTTTCCCTCTTGAGAGCCTCTCTATTATTATGCATTTCTCTTGGAGTATTTGAATTTGAGATTCAGGGCCGAGGAAAGGAGATTCAACAATTTCATTTATAAAATGGCCTCCAATAAAGAATTCCGAGCCGGGGCCGATATTAGACGGGGAAATGAGAGAGGGTCTATTTATTTGATTTGATTTCTGGGAGGGCGAGAGACGGAGGACCTCTTTGTGTCGGTTCGGAGGGCGGTTGAGAGCCGAGGCTGGGAATTGAAATCAGGGCATTTCTATGTATGTTATGTATGTATGAAGAATGGAAATGGAGGTAAGTTGGGTTTGGAGCGGAGGCGGAAAAATAAAAGTGGAAGAAGTGATAGGGAGGAGGCAGGAAAAAGATAACAGAGTAGTTACTGGATTCGAGTGGAGAGAAGAAGAGGAGTAATATGGGAGGAGGGTTCCTTCACCAAGGAGCAGCAGGGTAGAACTCTCCTTGGCGGCATATGTGCCAAATGGCCAAACCTTTCCAATTGCAGGCCCTTACTCGCCCTAACTAGTAGACATTTCGAGGAGGTTCGAGAAGAAAAGTTCAAGCATGTGAATCTTCTTCCTCGGAGTTGGGCTGACGGTAGTCGGCGGCGAACTCCCCTATCCCAAGGTATCCCGGCCCTATAACTCCGAACATCCGAATGGATGGAAGGGGTCACATAATCCGGGAGGATATAAATTGGGTGGTAAAAAATTGGGGAAAGCCATCGGTGACGGAGTAGACTTGACTTGACTCCTGAAGGGAAAAACTTGAGGACACATTTCCCCATCCCACTTCGTGGTCAGGACTTTCAGTTCTTATTTGTCTTTCTCCGTGTCGGAGCTCCGAGCTCTCCTCTTCTTGAATGTTCTGTGCGTACAACCCCGCGTTCTACGGCGGCCTCTTCGGACGCTACCCGCTCGTTGTAAGTAATTTCCCTCGAGCCCATTAGCCGGATTCTGGTCAATAAGGGAGCGGGGGGACGGGGAGTGCATTGTCATTATTAGCACCTGACTGGGGGCTCTTCTCCTACCTCTTGGATTTTGATTTACTTCGTCATTCATATGCAGCTCGCATAGCATTCTAGATAAACTCTTCCACGTAGATTCCCCAACGGCCCCGACACTACTAACTACCGCCGCCTCCATATGAGAATTAGGAAGGAGGCATAATTGTTATGAAGCTCGCTCTGCCGAGATTCCATTTCACCGACTCTCCCACTCTTAATTTGTTTAGGCCCGGTCGACTTACGGAACTCATGAGATGAAATGTGTCTGATTAAATTTTAGGAGGCCGAGCCTCTCTCGCGGCCCTTTATTAAATAATATCCTCTTTCTATTTCAGTTTGGTGCTGATGAGTTCCCTCAGGATTCTCCACGCTACGCGTCGCCGAAAGGATCTGGGATTTATCCGGAATCTTCCTATTTCATGGGTGAGTCTAATCCTTTTATTCCCTCACTCCTCCCCTTAGTAATACGCGCTCCATTCTTCCCTCTGGTGCCCCTTTTTGTTTTCCATCCTATCTTTTTAATCAGTTCGAATCCACTGGCGCTCTCAGAGACCCAACCTTTTGACATAAGCCTCTTTTTATCTCAACCCCCTGCTCCAATGCGCCCACTTTATAACCCAGAGATGTGAAATAGATGAAGTGGATCTCAGGAGCTCCCGAACCTCCTCCGTAGGTAAAAACTCGCTCTTCAAAAGGGTGAGAATGGGAATAAAAATGTAAAGGGAGTAGTGCGCGCTACTTGTGAAAAGGGTGGAGGTGGAAGTGAGGCCGAGAACTAAGTAATTGTATAATAGGAAACCGTTTATTTAGCCAGGCCTTTAATTTATTTACTGAGCTTGAGTTGGGAAGAAGGGGAGTTTTGGGAGATTTAAGGAAAAGGCTTGTTAAACGAGGAGACAAACGAAAGTAGATTTATGAGCTTAAATAAGCAGGGAATTCCCATGAATTGTTCTTGGGGATCTTGCTCACTCATTCTTAAGAAGCCTCCACAATTTAAGGAACGGAAAGGGTTTCAATTCTAAATATAGCGTCTCTCTCACATCTCGCTACCCCTTCCATCATTTATCCTTTCATTGAGAAATCCAACTCTTCGCCATGTTCGCTGGTGGAGGAATTCGACTTTGGAATGATTCCGTCTCACGCCTCGGTGATAATGATCATGCTTAAGTTGATCCATGTAGCTTAAGTCTTAATTCTCTTAATTATCATGAAGTCGTTCTTTTCATATTTGATAATTCCCTTCGAAAGATTACTCCTTTATTCTTGGCTTTATTCACTCGTCCATGAGCGGAGATGAAATGGACAAGTGAAAGAATTAAATGCGGAGCTGTGCTTATAACCAATTGTTCCTTGTTCCAGAAGGCGGTGGCGGCGGTTCGGAGTGGGGAAATGGCGGTCCAGTGTCTCAGATGGGCCCTTCTGGCTACGCCTCCTACAATCCATCTATGATGCCATCACATTTGTCGCAATCATATCCAGGACAGGGGCAAGGTGGCCCTGGGTCAGGACTCCATATTCCATCCCATGACTCCATGGGTGGCTACGTCCACACGGGACTTCCCCCAAATGGGGACTCACCACTCATCGCTTCGTCACTTCCTCCAATGTCAACGTTCCGGGGAAGTCATGTTGGCCCAGGGGGGTCGCAGTCCTCAGTCGCCAACAACACAACGAGTCCAATCTACAATAACCACAGTCCAATCGCAGCTCCTCCACCTCCTGGCCCAACTTCTGGTGACACCGTGGGGAAGGCCTTGGCTTCCGTAAGGAATCTCAATTCATTGAACGTCTTTTTGAGATTGGATGTTTTCGAAGCTAATTTCTTATGTTTGGGACATTTAGATATATACAACAGACCATAGTGCCAGTAGTTCGAGTCCATGCACCCCTGTCAACTCCCCTCCTCCCCTCACCTCAAGTGGCCAACAATGGGCAGGGAACCAAGGCGGCGTGGCTCCCTTTACGCCTTCAAATCATCCACCATCATCTCCTGGATTTGGAGACCGACACATGGTAAGTCGTTTTTTAGGTCTTGAAAACCCACTTGGTTTTTGCAAATTTTAATTTTTGCATCAGTTAACCTTGTTTATATAATTCAGACATTGTTTGAATGTTAATTTTTTTATGTTTTGTTGTTTGATCATTTTTGTAATGTTGCTTTTTACTTTTCAAATGGTAGCCTGCACCAGAACAAGAACATATTGAAGATGTCATTGGTATTCTGCGAGATAACCCGGAGGTATTTTTGCGATTAATTTGCAACTTTTTTTTATCATTTCTTACTAATAAATAATCAAGTTTAATACAATTTTATGCTTATACTGACCCCGTTTTTTTTTCTTTTTGTGTCATTGATGCGTGTATAGGTAATCAGTCGGATTATGAATCTGCAGGGATGTTCTCGAATGGAAGAGCGACTGGACGATGTGATCAATGTTTTGAGGAACCATGCGGAGAGTCCGCACCCGTCTTTCCATGGGATGACTCCCGTTCCCCCCCACCTGGCCAACCAGCAACCACATTCCAATGGTCTCCTCGGCTTCCCTCCACCACTCGAATCCCACCTTGTGAGCTATTAAACTCCTACACATTTAACTCGCTCGTCCTGGATGATTTAATGGAATCCTTATATTCTGTCTTTCTTAATTTCAGAGTCCGCATGGTAATGGCACGCCACAAAATTATGGTCCAATCCCATCCCACTCGAGTAATCAGGACGGCGGAGATCTAAAGCTTGAAAGGGTCAACCCGCCATCCTCAGGAAAATCAAGTAATTATCTTTTCTAATTATAATGGATAAAAATGCACTTCCAAGGTTGTGAAGTGTGAGATAAGCACTCCTACACGTAACATGCTTTTGTACATATGTGGTTTCGTCCTTTTAAATGGTGTGTGTTGTCACACTTTGAAATGGCGACTTCTTCCGCACAACTTGTTTTGATTAGATAAACACTGATTCTTTTCGCGGAATAATTTTCTCATAATAAGAATGCGAAGGCGCATTATGGTTGCCGAACTGGATAATAAATTCACTTGAATTTTTTTTACAGAAAAACGAAAGGATTTGAGCGGCATTGACGTTGACTCGAAGAGCGATCTACTTGGGCTTGGATCTAATAACAGTAGCGCAAGCACAACATCGTCCACCTCTTCTATTGGCCACAAAGGAGCTAAGCGTTCAAGGAGGTACCTACATTAAGCATATTTTCTAAAAAAAATTTCTTGGCTTTATTTTTTTAATGTCAAGTGGCATAAATATTAACATACTTACTTTTAAATGTGTAGAAGCAGTGGTGCCGACCACGATGATGACGATGATGGAGATCCAGATACTAAAGTTGTTAGAGAACGTGAGAGGAGACAAGCTAACAATGCTAGAGAAAGGCAACAAAAATTAATTTTTAACCAAGATTCACACTTTTATCCACTTGTCCAAGCTTATCTCATTTTAACATAATTTTTAAACTTCAGGATTCGAATAAGAGACATTAACGAGGCTCTGAAAGAGCTTGGAAGAATGTGCATGCAGCATTTGAAATCCGACAAACCACAAACCAAACTGGGCATCTTAAATATGGCAGTTGAAGTAATCATGCAGCTCGAACAACAAGTCAGAGGTAAAAGTAATTCATTTTGGATCTATTTATTCGTAATTGCGTCATTAGTTTTTGAATTAATTGAATGAAGTTGTTGAAGGTTCTCAACGAGATGTTTGTTTGTAGAGAGGAATCTGAATCCGAAAGCAGCTTGTTTGAAGCGAAGGGAAGAGGAGAAGGCTGAGGACGGGCCAAAAATTCCTGGACATCCTTTAGGCCCTCCACCTCATATGGCAGCTCCCTTTCCCCCCATGGCTGTCCCCGTTAGCCATGCAGATTTTCAGTAGTTGAGCCTAGCCCCTTATTTGTTACACTATGATTCAAACTTGACTAATTTCTAGAGTAGGGAGTAATACAAATATTTACATAATAACTACATATATTAAACTACTTTTTTAAATAACTAACCAAACACTTTCCATGTTTCCAACAAAGCTAAATAGGCTAAGCAAATAATGTTACTACTAAAATATCAAGAAGCAAATGAAACAAAAATCTTTCAATACAAAACTATTATCTAGATATTTACAATTAAGAAATAATTTAATGATTTGTAATTCTACATATGAGAGAGTTAAATACTTTAAGAGATAAATAATATACAATTTGTGTATGTACTATTTAGCAAAGGCCCTTCGTGGTAGACCCCATGTAGTGAAAGAACAGAGTTCATGGAAATCAGTTTGTGGCCGTCGTCCTCTTTAAAAATATGTAGGGCCGACTCACAAGACCGAGTTTTCATCTTATTAGTTGGGTAGTCGTTAGACTATATGGAATGGATGGTTATTTAATGAGTAAACACGAATGTAGGAATGGGCGAGCCAAATAACTCAATGCACGAGGATCGATGAGAAATATTCAAAGGTTTTTACATTGTGTGATAATCTATACTTCAATATTTACCTTAAGCCTTTATAATGTTTCGAACCCCAAACTGTTTTGATATATTCATATTGTTTCAATCCGTCTTTATAAATTTTGCGGCTCTTTAAAATTATAATATACAATTTGCAGTTTGGGATTTTAACCGATTTCAAAAAACATTTTCTAGTATGGATTTTACCTTTCAATTAGATTTCTTTGGCTGGAATGACTCAACATTCCATTCGCCTCAACTTTTATGGCAATTTATTTTGCAACCTTTAGAGTAGACAGTAGTATTGAGATAAAGTTTTTCGAGAGATTTTCAATAGATTGTATAATGTACGAAACAAAAGACATTTTATTCATTGGCTGAATGATTCCTTAGGATGATCAATAGATCATTTTTAACAATACAGGAGAATGGAAATATTAGAATTGGTCTTGAATATGAGATTCTTATTTTTGTCTTAATTTAATTGAAGAATTTTCTAAAAGTTTTAAAGGATTTTGAGTTTCTTTTTGTTGTGCCATATAAATATACCACATTCGATATAATTTTTTTTTATTCAGAAGCCTTTGAATGCGAATTGAATTAACATTTAATGGGGGCATTCTCACCCTTATTAAATGCAACTTTGTAATAAAATGCAAATAATTTAACAGCTATTTTAATAATTTACGATTTAAATGATACATTTCAATCAAATGTAATTATTTCTTTTGAAGATTTATGTAAAACAATAGTTAAGTTTTGTTTTGATAGTTAACGAATTTAAGTTTTACTTTAATATATTTAGATGAGTAAGGCTTTTTACGTATTTTAATTTAATCTTTATGGTAGGTGTATTTAATAGTTATATACTCTTGCCTCAAAGTTTTAAAACTGCATATGAATTGAGTATCTCTAAATTACCATTTTAAGATGCGCATGAGAACTTGTTTCCTTTGTCTCATTGTAATTTGTTAATATTGAGTTATAATAATTAATTTCCTAAATTGGTTATAAATGACCTCAGGCGAACTATTCTTTATGTTTCAATATTAACATTAATTACCATTTACATTGCATTATCTATTTTTATTGTGTAAGTTAACTAATTGTAAGCTTCAGATCAGAGGATTGCATTTATCTCATATTTACGATTTGAAACTGTACATCACCCTCAAGACTCATTTATAGGGGAGCTCTCTACGTTAAATTGACAATGCCAAATAATATTATTCTCTGCGTTGTAAGACATACTTGTAGCATTTAATTATTATATCACCGACTATACTTTCTTACTAGCTGTCAAAGCAGTGATGAGAGTACTCATTTACACATTGTATATAAAGTCTATAGCCTTTGTTACGACCTATGTTATACTTAATTGTATTTTAATTTTACTTCATTCACATCACATGAATATGGAAATGTAGGAATAAGCTTGAGTTTCTTTTAGCTGCTCCTTCAATGATATTCTTACGAGGAAATATTCCAATATCATTCAGTTTAAATGGCTTAAATCACTCAAAGCTAAATGACAATTTAAGTTAATCCTTTTTAATCAATATTCTTTTATCAATAAATATTATATTTAGAGGTTATTGTGTAAGTTTGTACATGTACACTTTTAGTTTTGAGTCTTTCTCAAAAAACCAATCGAAATTCTTGCTGTCTATAAAACTGTATTCCACACATCATTTGTAGTCTTTGTTGTACGTATGTTTCTTCTCTTGTAGATGAATCCTTTATGTTATACCTAAAATAATCCATGCAGTTTACGAAGGTTTTCAAACATTGTTAATAATTTGCTTCAATTATTTGTGTGTGTGTTTGATTATATAATTTTAAATATATATGAAAATGTAGTAGAAGCTGATTTACCTCTCTATTATGTTATTAGTTCGTACTATATAAGAGTTAAAATCATAATAGGATAAAGCATAGAATATTTAGTTTATCCTAGGTTTTAGCTTTTTCGACTCATTGCAAGCTATTGATGACAATATATCTTATGTTATGTTAATTATCTACAATTAGATGACTTGAATTGTATTATTAATATATTATACCATTGCGTATTATAGAATTGACCGGTTCAGACCAGAAAAATGGATGCGAGTGAAAGTTGGAAGATTCAGAGTTAGAGAACATATCCGAACTGAATTTTTTTATTAAGGTCTTGAGTTCATTTATTCATTATATTGGAGTAAAACTTTGAATGAAAATGAGTCGATTTGATGAAGATATTATATTATAAAAAGTGGTTAAATGTGCTAAAAAGTTTAAAAATGCAGTTTTTTGGAATAGAATGTAAGAGAAAATAATAAGAATACCTTATGAACCCTACTACTCCTACGCATACCATATAAGCCTACTATTGAGTACATTGTACAAGAAGGATAACAAATCAAATTATAAACTGTTAGTATCACTCAAAATACGAATAATATGTCAGCCTAATCTTAATAAAAATAAATATAATAGTTGGATACTATAAATATTATTATTTGATTTGTGGATTAGTTAGGACTATGATATGTCGAAACAAAATGTGTTTATTTGTGTAAAAAAAACTTTTGATTATACAAAGTAAATTAAAACTAAACATTTTAAAATATTTCGTTTTTTATTCCATCATTATTTGTGTTACATCGAATACTTCGGTATACAGGACCCCATTTGATTTTTGAATATTTATGTGTAAGTATGAATTATTGGTTTAAATAAGCTAAACACATTTAAGCATTTGGAGCAATATAAGTGCACTATGCTCATATTTCACATTTAAAAGTTAAGTAACTAATCTTTATTTCATACTAATACTGTATTAAGTTAATACGAAATTGCTTTAATTTTTGTTAAAGCTGAAGACTACAATACCTTCTTAACTTTTAATATCTGATAAATTAATTGTTAATTAAATGATATTTACATTTATACATCACAATATTTTCTAATCTACCTCTTAAATATACATGAAATTACCCCCCCCCCCCCCCAAAAAAAAAGTGCCCATAAAAACCGTTAAAAGTAGAAGACATTATATAATATTTCCCTAAATCAAACCTCACTTCTCCCAATTCTCCAAAATCCATCAACCAAGAGAGTAAAGAGCCTTTGTGCCTTTCTACCTATTCATTTGGCACTTTTTCTAATTAATTTCAGAACCTACAATTGAAAGAAAGATAGCTCGAGAAGGCATTTTATCAAACACATAGATCTAATCAATTTTGAGATGAAGCGAATTTCTTTTTCAAGGTAGGCTTAATTACACTCACTGGAAAGCATTATATCATATAACATCACTATTTACTACTCCTTTTAACAAAAAACAAATACGAATTGCAAACAGAGAGGAAATAATATTCGCTAAGGCTTTGCGTGTCAACAAATTGTACATATAATTCAGAATTAAACGTTTTCTGAAAATCTGTGAAAAATTACTACACTACTCAACCAAATTGTCGTAAAAGGGGAACTTTTATAGACGTGTTTTTTTAATACTGGGCGTCTTGAGTGGGTTTTCATGAGATGACTCTCGATTTCCCTATGTTAGAAGTCGTTGACCAAAGGTGAGTCCCATGTTGTGAGTAGGGTCGAAGGATGTCGGCGGCGGAGTCGTTTTCCCCAATATACTTGATTCTCCGCAGCCGGAAGCACATGATCATTGAGACGATTCCGAGTATTAGCAATAGAAGAGTCCCTCCTCCTGCGAAGCCAAATATGATTGTTAAACTTAAACGCCGTCTCGCTCCTCGTTAAATGAGAAGGAAGGGAAGGTGCGAAGAAGTGCAAACCTATCATGAGAGTAAATGCTCCGGATTTGATGCAAACGTTCTCGGGGCTCTCAACGTCAGATTTTAGTGCGCCAACTTCCTCGTCTTCTTGGAGGACTCGGAGTGCCTGGAACAAACTAATGTTTTCCGACAGCGTCCCATTCCTCTCTGACTCCAATGCATTCCCGTCGGCCGACCGCTTGTTCACATGCTTCACATTTCGCCAGTAACACGGTTGGCTCTGGAGGGAGGAGACAGAAATTATAGGAAAAAACAAACAGTTTTTTCTCCACTTCAAACACTTAATATGGAGCTCATGCGAATAATTGGACAAGTTTGCGTGACGGTTTATGAAATTTAACTTTCATACACATAAAAGGCGCACCTTTTCTTTTTAACATAAGTATGGCTCTTTACTTCCAATGCAAGAGGCTCACTTGATGTTCATTAAACTTATTTGTATTAGACGTTACAAGTAACATTAGCATCAGTACTTAGGTAATAATAGGTAAATCTGAATCCGATTGGCCATGTAATGTGTAACACATGTAATGAATGTATTAAAATTAATCTTTGACTTACGGGACACTGCCCATGACACATTCGGACGTCGCACTCAATGTAGAGGGCCGGAGAACCGGTGAATCTAAATGTCTTCAAATAGGCGAAAACTTGTGTCTCGTACACATTGGTGTGAGACCAAGTTCCTCTGAACGGACTCATCAGCTTGGAATCAACAGGACATCTATTGTTCCAAATTTGATCATTAAAACCAAGAGCGAATTCAATTAAAAGCCAAGTTAAACATTTCCATTTAGTTGTTTTTCATTTAGTAAGAAAATAGTTGCATGAACAAGTTAAAGATGTTCAATGCAGTTAGACAATCCGAGGCATTTTATGTGTGGATTATGCCAATTATCTTATGTTGTAAATGAGAGGATAAGTAATCTACACCTCCATAAGTAAGTGAACCATGATAAGAGTAAGTGAAGTCAATGCACAAAGGTTTACATGAGAATAAAATCCTACAGTGCTTAGCATTCCACCTTCACGTTTTTAGGGAAGAAAAAGAAAGTCTTGAGGATATATGGGGAGTAACGCACCCGTAATGGTCGATGAGCTGAATCTTCTTTGTGGCACCGTTATGCGCGTAGCAATCATTGACGACGATGTCAAAGCCATCATACTGTGACCTCATGTAGATCATGAGAGTGAGAGGATCTCCGACGCGAACCGGCCCGCCAACCCGCGTCCCCGTCGCCCCGAACCCATAGCGGACCTCCATGTAGCACTCGGGGGGAGTCAAGGTGAAGACGACGGGATTCCCAGTGGCCACCCTGCCCAGAGACACTCGTAAACCAAAGGTCCAATAACAATTTATGATCTTACTCGACATCGAGGAAGGGAAACGTGACGGTCTTCCAGAAATCATAACCATATTCGCAAGTGACTTTGAAATGCTCGTCCCACTCCTCCTCGATCATCGGATTGTACTGGACAGTCACCGTATTCCACATAAAGTTTTTCTGCGGACAAGATCACGTCGAGGTGAAGGAATTAATTAATTCATTAACAAGGAAGCTTTCAAAATGACCAAACACGTTTGGACTTTTATGTGTATTGGGGAGTACCGAAGGTTCTTTACGCCCCTCGACGTGGTTTGAGGCTCCGAGAGTACCGCAACGGTTCAGGCGAATCAAATACTCATAGTAATCCCTCCCGGTCCCGTTCACGTACACGCAGTCAGGGTCGTACGAGTAACCTTTGAGAGAGGAAAAAATAATAAATTGAAATTCTGAGCGAAGATGAGCAAGGGCTCAATTTAGGAAATCCACAATTACGATTATGGAGTGAGAATAATTGAAGCGGATAGGAATAAGATCTACCGCTCTTCTCTCCTTCACTCATTTAATCATCCTTTCTTCACTTCTTCCTCTACTTTGCCTTCACCTTTCCTATAACGCTAGTTTCTTACTTTCTTGAGCATTTATTAAGAACATTTAAACTCCACCGGCAACTGCCTACGTGTATTCAGAGAGTGAATCTGGGAACCGTACAATTAATTGTTCTTTATTCTTCCTAATCAAATAGCAAGCTTCTCTTGATGACTTTTTAATAACACTTACCTTGTCTACGGGGCTTTCTTAAGCAGACGAAGGAGAATGAGAGCAATAAATTATAAAAAACATCTTGAATTTATCTCCTTAAACACCTTCTCTCGATTTCCTACTTGACTCCATCGCTAAACCTCTCCAAATCCCCTCACTGATCCTTCAAAAACGTGAGTTTTGGGCGTCAATTTGAACAATAGCCAGAGAATTAGACTAGAGTTAGGGCATTTCTCTCCGCTCGGAGGATTTTAGATTATCAAATCCAAAAATATAAACAATTCACACGATCGAGAGAAAACAGTTAAATTGAAGAAGATGAAGGGACTTGAAAAAACTACTTAGGCGTATGGATTATGTGTGAATAAAGGAATGTTATGCACATAACTTTGTGAGCTGCTTTGAATGAAGAAAAACCGGAGGTGCAAGGAGATGAGGAATTAAGCAAACAACAAAATAGAGGGAAATTGTTGTAAAGATGGTACAATTATGTTTAAGAAGTGACAGTAGGAAATATTTACATTGGAAGAGTAAAAAACCTCCTTTTCTCAGGAGATCTCATTGGGGATTCTTTTGTTTACGCTCAAGAACTATGACCGTGCTATATACGAATATATATGCGATTGTGCCTCACCTGAAGAGTAAACCAGCCCTTGGAACGACCCGTTGAAAGCAACGCGAATCTTCATAAAGTCATCTTGACATTCCGCTTCAATGTCTAAATGCATGGAAAAAGCATAATCTCATCATTCTCTCTCTTTTTCATTCACATTCAATTAAACATCTCATTAAACAATTCCTATTTGAACAATTCAATAAATAGAAAAAAAAAGAATTTCTATTTATTGAACAGCTTTAAGTAATGTCATAGAATGAGATGAAGATCATACGTTGAACACGAGTCATGTTGAAAGGGTTTCGGTAGTTTCTATCCCAAGCAGATTGGAGCGGGACGGGGTATCGAGGGTCAGTCACAGGTCGGGCTGCCCAGAGTGGATCCGCATCAAGAATTGGTCGCGCTCGTAGTGAATTTGGAGGAATGAACCCGGCTCCTCCAACGAAGACAACCTAGGAGAGTTCATCATAATCAAATCATAATGTGCATAAAGAAATAAGAATAATAAACATTCCTAGTCTGATATTGCATTGGGGAGAAAAGCTAGGGGATGTGAAGATTACGACACGGATTTCAAGAATCTTCAGAGGAAGTGAGGAAGCAATTTTGCATTTTTCCATAAGGCGTACATAAGTATTAAATAGATCTAGTTGAGTATTTGAGAGTAAACAATATTGCTCGGATAATGGAGTGAGGAATCATATTTGTGAATTTCTCAGCCTCTTCCTGTGCACATGATGAATGTTGGTCTATCATTTCACACCTTTGGAGATGCTCCTTAAATCTGAGAATCTCGAGACATGCCAGCATATACTGAGGAAGGATTGAGCAAGTTCTATTCTCTTTTCACGGGTAATTGGGGAAGGTAAATAATTGAGTGAAAGGATAAGGGCGATAAATGGCCATGAGGGAGTTCATACCGGTTGATGATGGCTTCCTTCCTCCTGGAGAGCATCCCTCGTTTCGTTCTCACCCAAGCCGCTTTTCCCATCCAGCGACCCGAACAGGCCAGAGTCGTTTTTCTTCAGAGTTTCATATTCTGTCCATCCATTCTCAAGCTTGGGCGCCGGCTCCTTGGGGAAGTAAGCGGACGGCGAATGCGGGCGGGAGGTCGAAGAAACTTCCCTCACGTGTGTCAACTTCACTTGGCTCACTGACGACGAAGTGGTTAGGAACTCGTGGGATGTGACATCATTATCTGTCACGACTCCTGGGTCACTTTCCGCTCCTCCCTGAAAAGAGCCAAGTTAGAGCATTTGGTGGAATTGTTCATCATGTAGAGCAGTATTATGCATTTATTGAAGACGAGACGACACTGCATGGCAAAAAGATGTAATTATCCCGCTGTGTCGCCCGGAACTCACTTCTGTGTCCAAACTCACTACTTCCACATTTGTTCAGCGTCGTTTGAGCTCAGTTTCAACTCGTCCATTCATTTCTCAAATTGCTTTAATTAATTCATTATCTTACTAAGCTTGAGCATCATGATGATTAGCGGAGTTTCTCGTGAGGAAATGCGGATTACGCCTATGAATTGTTTTTATAATGCCTTTTACTAGATAGACATAAATGCCAGGGGATGTGCAATGTATGAAATGGCAAATTGGTCAAATGTTCTGATGAGCTTTCTTTGATTGAATGACCCTCAGAAGAATTTCCCTAGGTTCCGGTTCTTTTCATTGAAATAATACTTGAATGTTCCAGGATGATTTCCATTGGATGGGGATGGGCAGTGAACAGAGTGACCCAATTTGGCCCAAGGACCCCTTATTTCATGTCTCGGTGGTTTGAATTCTAATTTCTCATGGTCGTGGAACTTGAAAAGGGAAAACGGGATCTTTGTCAAAATGGTCTGTCTGTTCGGCTAATAATTACCTTGTGGTTCTTTAGAGCCTAATGAAATGATGATGAGTTGACATTACAAGCTCGCTAACTTTCCTCTTGAATCAACTCATATGGCGATTTTATACCCAAGTCGTGCAGGGGAGTTGGGCTAGGTTGCGTTACGCTCCTCAGATGAAAATTAGCAAAAGGTCAACCGGAGTTCCATGGTTGTCGCTTTCAAACCTCTTCCTCGAGCTTACATTATCTCATCATCATATTGTCACTTGATTTTTGCATTCCTCTCCATTCCATTCTCCCTCCATGACTTTATCAGCTCATGTATCTAATTGCTTTTATTTTTTACCACCATAGTAAAACCCACACTTTGAGCCAACGCTGCCACTCAGATTGTCAGAGCTTCATCCAATTATCTGTTTCCATCATTCAATCCATGTTCGCACTTCTCGGTCCCTCCTTTGAAGATGAGATTTATTCCGAGATGCTAATGCTCACATCACGCCACTTATACTCATAAATACATCCCATTGAATCAAATTAAGATGAGCGTGAAATATGTGGTTGAACATTCAACGATCCCAAATATTAACAATCATATGGAAATAATTATTAAGTGACGCATGGATGATGGAATGTCAAAAAGAATAAAAATAAAATTATTTTTTGTAGCTGTTAGTAAACATTATAAATTCCTTTGCAATTGTGTAAGATGGGTTTATTTAATTAATTGTTATTTTGTGTAGCATGTTCGATGAGTATTGTCTTTGCCAATTTATTTATAAGCTTAACGGAGAGCCTCATAGTGGATATTTTATGCAAATGAGGTCGTCATCCATTTATCTGCCTAATTAAATGTTTGATTGGATTGGATTAAGGAATAATTACCAGAGGAAGGTTGAGACCAATGGATGCCATAAGGAAGAAAGTAATGAGCTGCATGTTGTTGAGTCTCCGCCGGCTCATTCCTTGGCTCTTGAATTCCTTAGAAGAGTTGTATCGTCGTTTCCTCTCCATCGTATTTCCTATCTCCTCAAGAAAACCGTTTATCTTGATCCAGCGAGGTTCTTCAGACAACACTCGGGTCTGCGTAAGAAAGAAATGAGTAATACAAATGAATTGAATATTTTTGGAGTGCGACGAATTGACTCCTCTCATCCTCCAGACCCCCTTCTTGAAGAAACCGTTTAGCTTTTCAAAATTTCCAAACTCGTTCAATTTCCCTCTATTCTCCCATTCATTAACAGTAGTATCAATAAATGCCTTGAATAATTCATAACTGAAGTTGCGAATCGCTCCAAATTGCAATCCAGGTTTAATGACGTTTTTCCTCTTTTTCCCTCCTTCATAATATTAAAATGACATTAAACAGTACAATATGACGTGGATGAAAAAAAGATGCGTGTTAAGGCAGAAAGCGAGGATTTGGAATGAGAAGAATTCCTCTGAAAAATACATTCTAGGGTGACGAAATCCTGTGGGAACGCGAGTCAAGGTGTGGAAGGAGCATTTTGCATACAGGAGCCAAACGTCGACGTCAGAATGTGGAGGAAAGTATTAATGGGAGGAATGGTTTGATGGCGGAGATGTCAAGTCATTGTCAAGCGTAACTAAAGGGAAGAACAGAAAGGTAAGGGTGAGCCAGTGGAGTGACAATAATCAGCAGGTGATCATCTCCTCCACTCCGTCTTTCTCCATTTCCGCATTTGACAAAGATACAGTTAAACGGAACCAAACCAAAACAAAACGAAGGAGACGGAGAATGAGAATAATAGGATGCTGCTTCTGCATTCCACTTTACTTATGTAGATAGACGTTTTACACATACGTGTTGCCACTGTTGTCTACTCCAAGCCCATTGCATAATCATGGGCCCTCTTAACATTGCATTTAACGCGAATGAGCGTCGGGGAAGAAAGAAAGACGTGAACGACAAAGTCCAGTGAGCTTCGTCTCCGCCATCCACTCCAAGCTCAGAGTTCACCTATTATCATATTCCCTTTCATTTGATGACAAATAATGAACAAACGGCATCTCCATTTATTTACCCCAGGTTGAGAGTCAACCGAGGCAAATTCTCCTCACATGCTCCTATGCCTAATTCGTTTAGATACTGTTTTTATAAAGTTGGCGAATCGAGAAGGTTAATTGTTTCTCACAGACTTTCCTCGCGAAGAGCAAATGAATGTGCAGAATAAACAAAGGTCTCTGGGTTTCATTCCCGAGATTGAGGGAAGTGAGTAGTCCGTATTTCCAATTCCTTCAAATCCACACGGACGCGACGGGTCAAAAGACGAGAGCGTCCTTGTAGCTCAAATCACATCCGGAGATCTCTCTCACTAAGAACACATGTTGGAGCTCTCTATGCGTCACTATGTGGAATCCAACTCCAGTTCTTCATTCACACATCCTCATTGAATTTAGTTAGTCACCCCAAACGAACGGAGTTTCCTCGGGTTATTCCTCAAGTTTCCCTTTTTCGCTCATTTCCGAATTCCTCTTTTGATTGAAGAACTAAATGAATGGCTTTTTACATACACAAGAAGAATGCATGAACATTCATGGATGGTCCAAGTTCATACTTTTTTCATTTTTTATTAGTTCATGCCTTTGCCGGTTAAAACTTTTGAATACTCGTTTGCCTGGCATGTGAGTTTACAACTTTATTAAGCCATTAATAACCCTTTACTTCATGATGTTAAAAAATATTGTAACTTGATATTTTTGATTAGAATACTTTATTATTAAAGATGATGAGCAAGAAATGAGTAATTACCGCAGGCTGAGGTAAAAAGTTAATTGAAAATTTTGTACTTTTATATCCTAAGCTCATAACAATAATGATGCGGTCCATTCTAGTCTAATTGGCATGTTGAAAGAATTAGAAGTGCAAGTTTTTGAAGAAAAAGGGGATGGTAATAACTATGAATGTTGCATAAGAGGAGGTAGTGGGATGAGATGAAGAGATTTGGATCATTCTTAAATTGGTAGTTGTAAATAGATTGTTCTCCTCACAGTCATCGGACATTGACCATTTTTCTAAACAAAGAAGTCGGATGAGAGAATAAAAGAAAAGGGCAGAGGGATTGTTGTAAATTCATTCAGTTTTCGCATCAAGGAATCTTGAGTGCATAATAGTCCAACGTCACTTTTCCTATTCGCTTCAAATTCGAGTCCCACATGCAAAATGGATGAATGCAAGACGGTTATGTATGAGATGTGCAGCTACTCTTAGAAATCCAATAAGACGGAAATAGTCCATGCAAATCATTCATTATTTTCCACTATCGTCTCACCATTTATTTATCATAACATTGTCATAATGAAGGTTGCTGAATTGAAGCTCTTGACATTTTTATTCATTTGTATGCAATTACACAGATGAAGATCCATCATGCAAATTTTAATTTAATACGTTCTTTAATTACTACAAATCTTTCACCTTGGGTTTGATTGTGAATAACTTTCATCACGAATTCTAATATTTGCTTTCTCATCACTAATTAGTAATTACACTTATTGGATTTGTAATTCCTTTGATTTACTTTTCTTTTTTATTTATTGAATGAATGCAAACTTATTGGCGCTTCCTCAGTGCATCCAAATGCGATGCTCTTGAGAGTAATGAGTAGAGATTTGAATATGAATTCGGGGAACTGTGGCTATGTATGGATGCCAATCATGTCGAACCCCGAAAAGAAAAGTAGCCTGATGGATGTGAATAGCTTGTTAGGTCACTGTCCATTTAATTCTATGCATTTATTAGACGGCGGGCCTGGAGAACAATCTATTTGAGTGAGTTTGGACAGAGTGATGGGAGCATAGGATCTATTTGAGGTGTGACAGGTTTTCCACGAAATCCGAAGTGAGAGAGAAAAGGGGGGGCCCACTTCATCTAGATAAAAGAACTGGAAGGGAGCGGAATAATAATAATGCAATAAAGGCCGCGTCGATGAGAATGTGGTGAGAATGAAAGAGAGGGCCGAGATAAAAAGATTGTGTTGATAAACCGTTTGATACAATTGAAGAGAAATCTCCGCGCTCGGCCCACGGCAACAAGGTGGACTCTTACATATTGGCTTTTGTCTGATCAACGCCTTGACTTAACTACCTCGCTGGTCTCATACATTATAAATATATACATAATTACCCATTTTGCGACTCTTAACCAAGTTACGAGAGGCGTGTGGAGGATTGAATGATCGAACAACTCCGAGTCTCTTGAGCCTTGAGAGGGAAAAGACCAAGGAAGGCAACGGAGTGAGTTCGCGAGTTTGTGGCTCTTTCCAAAAGGCCCAATTCCTCGAATCCTCTCTGCTACTGCTCTGGAAGAGGCGAACCAAATAAGGAAGTCATTTTACTCTCGTTCCTCTCCATTGACATCTCAAACTCCGCTCGGCAGAAAATCATTTTATGCCTTTTCAATTCCAGATCTCCATTTTTTCACCCCTTTAGTTGAGATTATATTAAGGCGTCTGCATGGCTTCCACAAACTTACTGTTTCTCCCCATTGAGGACCATTGAGGACCATTGAGAACGCGGAGGAGTGGGGAGAATATATGTGAGGATAAATGAATAATTTTATTATAAAGACTCGGAAAGTACCGAATATTATGGACAATTAAGAGAGGGAAAGAAGTTGAACTATTGGAAGTAGAGGAAGGTCTGTCCAGTTCTTTCCCCCACTCGTCTCATATGCCTCATTCTCCGATGAGAATGTTAATGCCCCTAATTAGGAAACCAATAAATTCTCATTGTGAGGGAAGGAGGGGGAAGCTGCTACTCCTTTTTTATGCCCTTGTACACTTTATATTTTCAAATCTTGACAATTATGATTTTCATTTGGCAGCAAATGACGGCCATTCCCCCATTCGCATCGCGAGACACGGTGAGCGGAGAGGGAGAGGATTTTCTCAAATTACACTCGGGAGTTCTCGAATGAATATTTTATGGTCTCTTTTTGCAATTTACCTAAAGCCCTTCCGTCTCATATCTTACACACACATCGCCAATGATGGGGAAGATTCTCCTCTTGAATGAACAGAAGGGTTCAAGGAATCCTCAGCACCAACATGCAATTTCCAAAATTCAGGGTTCAAAGAGCCCAAAATGATTTATTAATTGTTTACCTTTGGACACTTTCCTCATTTACTTTGAAGATGATACGACATTGACCTCTTGCCTCCTCTCTTTAAACGAATAATTGAATGTTTTAAAAGCGAGTTTTTGATTACAACACTGAAAGCATCGTTTCCCGATTTAATTCCTCGCACAACTGGACATCCTATTTCACCATTTGGAGAATTTACGGGATAAAGAATATAAAAACGGGGAGTTTTCTTCATTATTGGTTTCTCAATTTTCAAGAAACGATGAAGAGAACGCATTCTTGCATCATACTAACTCATCTCTCTTAGTATGTATGAATGTATGTTGTAATGTATGTATATAAAGGATGTTTAATGCTTTATCACAGTGTTTCGTAGGTTAACCCTCATTTTCCCCAGACTGAGCATTCTGAGGTGGAAATTGAGAAAAAATATGTTGTTGTCGGAAATAGTTATGTAGGCATAACCGTCATGGTTCTTATTATGTTTCATCCAGACTCTTGTATGCATAAGGTATGAAAATTGTGGAAGTGATGTAATTGTAATAGCCTCATTATTTCTGCAAACTCAAACAAGAATACGCACGAAACATCCTTTCTTTTTGCACATAGAGAATCAATACAATCTCCTTTTTACCTCTTTTCCACACATTTGATTTTTTTTAAATTAATGTTTACAAAATATCGAATATTATTACAAAAAGCAAATAAAAATTATTTTTGATAATTATTAAAAATGTTAATCATGAAAAATCCATGCGCATTAAAACTAATTTGTGTCCTTTAGCTGAAAATTGTTCCATGTGTTTATGTCCATGAGATTATTACACAATAATCATATAGCCCGAAAATGAGAAAAAACTGAAAAATGTTAATTTCAATTTCTAGGGCATAAAACTCATAAAGTAAATTGTCAAGTTTAAGAAATTGGAAGTAACAAGAGTTTTAATAGCTCTTCGTAAGGAAAAGTGATGAGGGGCTGAGGGGCATTGGTTGAAAAGGTAATTGCAAGTGACGAGGGACTATATTTGAGCATTCCTCTTTTTCTCCACTTTAATGGATCTAAAGAGATGGGCAAACATATGTGAGAACATGGGAGCATGTAAGGAATCATTTCTACGAATAGAGCTAAATTTTTTTCTGAGAACCAGGAATGGGTTGGATAACTTTGAAGCGGGCCCAAAGGGCGAGCACGGACATTCACAGATTCCTACAGGTGCCCGAATGCAAATAAAAGCAGTTTTCCCCCAACAATGACATGAGTTAATTATGTATTGAGGTTTGGAGTGGTGGTTTATATTTTTTCATTTTCACTCCGGAGGGACCTGAAGGGGACGGGGCAGAAGGCACGACGAGCAAACGGTAACTTCCGCACGTAATTGACATTCAAGAGGAAACTCTGTTTTGCTTGGAATCATAAGGTTGAGAGGAAAGGAAGCATAGCCAAATCACGGCTCCTCTCCATACTCCATCATCACAATGAGAAGAAGAAGACAAACTCTTAGTGTCTCGTTACTCATTTTGTTACATTAAACTTCAGACTTGGGCCAGCTAAATGTTCCTCCCATCTCCATTAACTGTCTTAATGGGACAGACCCATTGGAATTGAACATGAACGATGATTTACATCATGTTACCCTCACACAGAGGCGGACAGGCACACTCTCGAGGCATAAAAACAAATATATTTCTTATGACTTAAATTCAAAAGCCACTTGTTGTCAATCTCCAAATCTTTCTCGTCTCTCTTACTGAGATGAACAGAAATTATTCAATTCTCGCACTTTTTATTGACTACGTGAGTATACGGAACTCTCATTTGCTTTCATTTCTTTCCTTCTCTTTGAGAAAGGAAAAACTCTTAAAGTGAACGTGCTTTATGAGCTCATGAATACAGAAGCCATAAAGGCTGCAGTCTGTGTGGCCTGGGGAAAGTGACAGTCTGAACACATGAGATCATAAACAAATCTTTGTCCTTTCCTTTCTGATGCTTATGTCATTTTTAGACAATTGGTTTAATATTTATAGGCTTTTTAATTTAAATACGAGATGATTGCATACGATGCTATGATACTTTATTCAATTTATAGAGCCCCTTTTATGCTTTTCAATGCATGCTTTACCATTTGCCACTAGCAGATTAATAGTAGGAATTAATAATTTTTATTATATAATATTAATATTGAAAAAGTTATATTTTATATTCTAAAAGGTCTGGTTCTGATTCAGGTGCATTTATTACATACAAAAGCAATGGTTGAAAATGAAACTATACAAAGTTGTACATATGGTATTATTTTGTGAGCAGCGACCAGGATTAAATGGCCATTAATACAGCAATTATGTAACACAATATCGGTACTTAGCTCCTTAACGCATTAATAAATAATTAAAAGAAGAATACCTTTTTGGGGTTTCAAGTTGAACGGGAATCTTGTGATCCGACGTTTTCTTGCTAGTGGTTGCTTATTTTCCGCTGCTGCGTATCAGTATTGCCGTGGAGAAATGATTAAAAATAAATGTCCAGCTTAAACTTTTTCACAAGCACAGTTGTTTATACAAAATGATCTCAATTCGAAACGGGGTTTTATTGTGCTGGTGAAAATGTATGAGAACAAAGATAAGATTTACTCATATACATAAAGAGATAGTTTAAGTTTTTAAGATAAGTGGAGCTTAGAGTAAGTTATGTGGGGAAATGTGAAGACCGCAAGATTACCGGCCCATAGGACGATCTCAACTGGTGCAGTGGATCTCTTCCTCAGATGTTTTAACGTTCGACGAGATGCCCAAGAAGAGGAATAGAAAGAATGTGCGGATGTTCCCCAAAGCAGCCACCTTCCTACCTGACACTTGGCATGGGACACGAAAGGTACCTTTTCGCTCTCATCCTCTTCATCATCTTCTCTATAGCTCATTATTATATAAGTATATGGATATTACCTCTGCCGTCTGAATCTATGTTATTTTATTCTAAAAACTATAATTTCTTAAATAATATATGGGATCTTGTCTTGTTTTTATTGACTAGTTTATATGGATTTTACTTTTAAAAATCCTGGAATGATATTTTAAATGTAAATGAGATTACTTCTAAAAAAACCTAATGACAATTGAAGGTAAATTAGTTAATTCTGGAAAAGAGTAAAATGAATTAAGATGTGATGTAAATGTGAGTTTATTAAAGGTGAGAGACCAATAATTAGAAAGTAATTGAATCCATCCAATTAAAATACAAGGAAAATGCGAAGGTAAAATGATTTCAAAAAGTTTAAAATTAAGAAGTTTTATTTCAAGGACATTGTAAGTTTTTTGCTATTCAAAATTACTTAAATGAGTTTCTTGGGTGGGCTAGATGGGAAAAGTTAACATTAAAGTAACAACAACTTCTTAATCAATTTTCCAATCTCAATAAAAATGTTTTTGTTTAAAAATTATTTTTACACCTTAAAAATTCGATAAACACCAATTTGTTCCTTCCATGCATGTTGATAGTAACTTCCGGGGAAATCTCTTATCCTCTTTTCTTTACACAGTTTAATTAAATTTTTCAATGAAGCAAGTTCAGGATTAAAAACCGATCAATCATTAAAAACTTATAAAGGAAATGCTTTATACATTCACGTTATGCATTAAGATTAACATATGCGAATTATTTAGCTCTTTATTTAGCTTTGATAAAAATCCAGTTTGAACGTTGATTGAGAGGATCGACGAAGATGAAGACGTCAATGAAGATCAGGGAGTTTAAATGGACAGTGAGACATCATGACATAATGGGGAATGATTTATCAGACCATCGATCAAACCCAAATGACTCCATGTAAGAAAAGGACCATTCTCCTCAAATATTTGCCCATGGTTTAGCCTATATAAGAAGGAGGGCCATAAAGGATTCTCCTCAAATCCCTGTTATCTTCTCAGTGTGCAAACAAGAGCCCAAAACACAATTCCTATATGATGTGACTGCAAAAATGTCCGTTCCCTTCAAAGTAATTGTTGAGACACACTCGGGAGGTTAATCCTTGTGTGGAAGTCAAAGCGGAGTCAGTTAGATGGACAGCGAAAAGCTCACAGGTGAAGGGTAAAGCCGGCGTAGCGGTGTTCAAAATGATAATACACACTTTTTCAACCCACTCTTCACAAAATCCAATTGGAAGATGTTCTCGGCCGCCGAGTGAACCTTTTGCCCAATTTCACCGGCCATTTCTCAATTAAGGCTACATTAGATAGAAATGAAACATCAGGTGAGATGAAATAGGCAGAAATCCCCACTTCAATTGTCAAGTCTCGCCTCACTCGAACTTGAGGGCCAGTACCGTAATTCACAATAACACACTGACAAACTCATGATTGTGATTTACTTTTATGAATGTCCTCTTATTACCCCCAAGTTTCTTTAATACACAATGCTGCACTTTGCTACATTAAATCATTGAATTTGAAAATTTTTCTTGTTGGAATTTGTATTTTATTAAATGTTTGTAAAATAAAGTCACGTTATTTGAATTTAATTCTTTGTTACATTATTTAACTGTTTGATAATATTATGTAAAGTTTTTTTTAGCAGGTTAGCACTAATAGAGGATTATTATTTTTAATTAATTAATATTAATATAATTAATTGTTGATTAGTATTACAGAGTAACTACCCGTAATACAACAAGTTTATTAATTGCTTTTAAAGTAGCTTTTACAACACTTATAAGTTCAAGTAGAGAGATATAAAGATGCAATCAAAATGCGTTTAGTCCTATTGCATTACTCTATAAACACATTCTCCAATCTGATTTTCATTGACTCCCTAACAAAGGGTGGTAGGGCAGGCTTAAGAGCATAAGGAGCAAGGTTGAATTGAAAATTCTTATCTCCTTGTTTGGCAAATTGATTTTTCTCCTCGGAAGATTAGATGTGTTGGTCAGGCATTTAATCGGTGCTGGGTTCCTGATAACCATTAGTTCGATCGGGATGGTTGGTGCAGATAATGGAGAAGGGTTGAAATAGGCTCCTGAGGTTGGGTAGGTAATAACCTTTGAGATAATCTCATTCAGCCGAAGGATTCAGAGCCTTTGTGCGATCAGAGACGTTGAAGACTCGAAAGAGGATGATAAGCTGGTACAACCACCCATGTAGCTCAATTTCATGTCTTTAAAAGACCAAACGGTTGAAGGAGTCTCACAAGCGTCGCTTTTATCTTTCGCTCTTGGAACCATGGTTCGAACGCAATTCTTGTAGCTTTATACTCATCCGTCCGAAAATAAGGAGAAACATCCTTAAAAACTACCATCTTCCTGTATGTGCATACATGCATACTATTGTTTAACTTTTTGCAAAGATAAATAAATACCGCTGACAATGACTATAGCTAAATCTAAGACAATGAATAGCTCAAACGCACAAATATTCATATAGTCTTAACATATAGTGTACTCGATACTGTCTAAGAAAACAGGTTTGCCTAAAATTATAGAATACAATAAATAATTATTATACATTTCTTATTTAGTTAATTGCAAATTGCAATTGTTTCTGTAATAATGTCTCTTTCAAGTGAAAAAATGGTAATGTGAGTCACCTGAGCTTCATTAAAGTGCAATTCCCATATTTCCAACTTGAAAGAGTAAAATTGAATGAAAAGTTCTAATTTAAGCAAAGGGAATTGGTTTTGAAAGTGAATTCCCATGACTTAATGGTCCGGCAGAGGATTTCAAAGGAATTTCCTTTTTCCCATGATGAACTAATGGGAAGAAATCAAAAGATCATTATCCGATCAACTCTCATGACATTTTCCGAGAGTAAAAGTACTATTAAGCCAGGAGGCCTCTAAGACGAACGTTCACTTTCAAGATCAACTCACTATTTCCTATCATCTCTCCTATTTTCCGATCATCTTTCCGGAACCTTGGCTATTACAATAGATCCTGAAAGTCGAGATCTCTTACTTCAGTTATATCATAAGGTTCAATTCATAAACATAAGTACAAGACATTTATTCCACTCTCAATATTTTAGGGTTCAAGGTAAAGTCACTTTTAAAGTCTAACTACTCCGACGACTCAAGACGAAAAAGAATAGACGATATACATAACAAGACGTATATCAAGCAAAAGATGTTTTTCCTTTTAAACAATCTTTTCTTCACGCTTTACATTCAAGTAAATGCTTCTCTAGTTTTTTGAATTTAAAATCTTTCAAAATAACAAAATCTCTTACTCGCTCTGTTATAAAAGAACTACCATCTATAATATTTTATTAAAAATATACAACTAAAAATGTTTTAATTGCCTAATCTATACAATTTCAATCAAATTCATTTAAAATGAGTTTTGGAAATAATCTATTAGTCTATTTTGAAATGTGTATTAAAGTGAATGGTGTCCAGTGAGGCAAACAGACACGAAGGGAGAAAAAGATGAGCCATGACAAGAATTTTGACTCTAATGACGATGACTCAAGAGAAACACTTTTCAAACATTAGTTTTTCATACGGAGAAAGTAATTGATTCTTTATAACAATGAAAGTCAATGGCCCAAAAGTGAATCGTTCCAAGAGTGATAAAATAATTATACATTTGCTCTTAACCACTCACAAGCGCACCTTGTGCCAATGTAAGTACATTATATTATAGTGAATACTTTCATGCCTACAGCCAACATAGCTCGGAAGTCTAGAAGATATAAAAACTTTTTTGAGCAGAATGATGAGTCCAATTAGCTAATTAGAAAAAAAGTCGCATTCAAGAACTCTGTAATTAATATATGAGTTATGTAGGAGGAGAGATGGAGAAGGAGAAATGAATTTGAAGTTTCGCCTTTCAGCAAATCATGGGCATCGGGGGATGCTCCTGTCACTCAAATGGACAATTATTTACTCAAGACGAGGAAGAAAATTTCAAAGTTGAGGAATCCTGGTATTAAAATCTGACGTGATCTCATGGGTTTTCACGACGGCATTACCTCTATGGCTTGTACATTTCTTTTTCATTATTAAATAAGATGACTTAAAATTAGACATCCATTCCCATCCCGCATATTTGAAGGCAATTATTTCCTTAATTTGAAATAAAAAATATTTAAACGTTCAAGTTATTAGATAATAATATTTATTCATCTTTCGTTAGAGTTCATTTACATTTTTTAAGCTTTTTTCTTATTTTTTGCAAAATTTTATTACGATTTTTTTTATCAGTTATTGTTGGTACAACAAAAGCAAAACAACTATTTCCAAATACATATTTCATAAAATTGTGTGACACCTTGAAATTGAACTTGAATTTAGGAATTCAGAACTAGCGAATATACAAATTTTTGGTAGTAAGAATAAGAGTAGATAAGAAGAAAATTTCTTTGTTAAAGCAAGTCAAAGTCATAAGAATGCACTCAGGAAGTTATTAAATTTCTGAGGCTTTCGATCTCAAAACTTTTCAGTAAAATTTGCTAAAATTTATGCCATGTGGAATCTGTATGGAAGATAAGTTAAAATAGAGCAATCGTGCTCTGTAATTTACACAAATTACTTCGCTTCTACTTCCATACTATTGCATATGATGACTTAAAAGTCGTCTAGACATGAGAATGAGGAGTGATCTGCTAGGGTAATGGTCTACCTTACACTTAACACCCACTATTATTAATATTATGCTCTCTCGCGAAATTATGGTTAAGAAGCGGCATTTACTTTATCTTTTTTATTTACTGTTATCGCATTACCATTTCACTATTAATCTTCATTTCATTAAATTACAAAGAAAGTTAAATTGACAAAAGACAATTATTATATTAAATAGATCACTAATGTGACAATTGATCGTTGGAAGATATTTTAATAATCAAGTGCATCTTTCTCATGGCTAAATGGTACAATTGATAGTGACTTTTGCTATCTAGCTAATAGTTAAATATTGACTGATCCTTTAGTTCTGAAACTGTTGGAAACGAAAAGGAAAGTAGAATTAAATTGATGCGACAGGAAATGCGGTTTTTAAAATCATATGACTAAAACTGGGTTACTTCCAGCTTAACTACAATGATAAATTTCAATCTTTAAAAAAATTCAGTAAAAGTGTCCTTGCATGGCTCATCCTGCTTTCACGCCCCATCTAAACGTTATGAGCTAGAAAACTGATAAAAATAGTATTGTATTAGGTATATAAACTTTTCTATTATTATAGAAAACATTCATTTCACCAATTATAATTCTCTTATATCATTCACAAGTACCTTCATATTTCATGATGAGATGCACAAGGAGAAGATTATAAATGAAGACAAAATGATTGCACCTAGGTTTATGAATTTTGCATTATCTTCATGGAATGGGAGGGAATGTCCCAAACTTGAACTTGGTGAAATGATGGTGAAATGTAGGTACATTCCAAAAAATCCAACATTAGTGCATTGTAAAGAGGATCTGTGATATTAAGTGCTAGAATATGAATATAGTAATGTCCATTTAGTAATGCGATCTTAAAAGAATAAAGTACAATTTTTTACTGTAATTTGAAGCGTATTTTAAATTGGCCATGACACACCCTTCCCCATCATATCCCGTCTTACCCACTATTACAAAATTATATAAGAATAATTTCAAATTATCTTTCAAAAATCTTATGAAATAAAACCTTAAATTACTCATAGCGAGTTCAATCTACTTAATTAAATAACACTTTATGGAAAATGAAAGTTGAGGATGAATTACAAATAGCCCATAAAATCTCATAATTAGCCCATAAAATCATATATGGTTAAACTAACATTATGGCCTATTATTTGACTAGAGAGCTTCTCTTTTTGGAGATAAAAATCTTTAATTGCTCATCATAAATAATAGTGGAAGATAAAATAATGGGGAAGTCTAAACTCATATTTGTTTAAACTGTTTTTCATTTTGACTCATAATAGAAGTCAAGGTTGTTTCAAAAATCTTGAGATCCCGAGGCCTAGATTTAAGGTTTTAAAACAATACAATGAGCAATTAATTACATTTGAAACTATTTCAACTCATCATCTCAAATACATAATTACTAATTTCCGTTTTACTCAAATAATCTCCATTTAAGGCTCCTCCATACATCTACTTAATGTTTATTCAAAAGCGGAATTTCGAGTATTAGACAAACATTAAAAGTTTTTTTTAGACTATACTTGGAAATCACAATGTAATGTTAACTCGTTTCTTGTTTACTTATATTATCAAAGAATGAGTACGTCCACGTTGAAGCTCAAGATATCTTGTTGATAAGATAAACATTAAATTCTTAAATGCTAGTTGTGTATCTGTTTTGTTATCATGTAATGATGTTCCATCAAATACAATAGCAGTGCATGCATAGATTCTGCTAATGTAAGAAAACGAGACAATAAAAAACTCATTGCTTCTTTGATAATATTGGAGTAAATTGATAGTATGAAATTAAACACGAGTTTTAACCGTTTAAATCCATTACTTACTCACATTACATTACTTCGTTAGTAAGTTCATTAAAAGTTTAAATCTTTAATGTAAGCAAAGCTAAGTGATCTTTAAAGGGTTCATAATGCTTTTTGAGCTTATTACGGGGAATTGAAGGGATTTGGGAAGTTGTGAGAAAGGAAGAGTCGGCAGGGAACATTCGGCGAAAGGCCAATGAAGGGGAAACCATGCATAAGCTTATAGGAGTGCCAAAGTCTACAGTTTTGTTTTTACCTCCTGTAATTTTCACCTTTGTGCTTTGAATGAAATTGAGTCTTGGGCGGAAGCTCGGTAAAGTTTGGTGAAATTATAATGAATCACCACATGAGATCTGGTGAATTGAATTTGATGAGAATAGAAAGAAAGAGGATCAAATCTTCAAAATACTTCACTTGTCGAGAGAGAAGAAGAGGTCAAGATACTTCTTGCCCTGCGTCTTCATTACATCATCGACCAAAAACTTAATCCGCGAATATTAACCTCAAATTTAAAAAATTAACAGTGGGTAAAATGTCCTTATGAACATTTTGCCTTTTACTTTCCTCAATGGTAGAATTTGCGGTGTGTAGCATGTGAAAAAGACACTTTGGTTTTTAAAAGATTGCCCAAATAATCCCGCTATTTCTCATATGAATGTCGAGTCTTCTTCCTCTACGCAGAACGATTTACTTTTAATATAAAGTACTTTCACATTGCTTATCACTCATCACAAATACTTTTACCCGTAAGTGCGCGTTTATATGTAAAAGGGACGAGATACAAGTGGCTTTAGCATAATATGAGCTTATTTTTTATAACGCACCTTTTCAAGTTAATGGCCCTTCCCATCTCCACTTTTTTATTCTCACTTCCAGAGGACGAATTTTATTAATCATTTTCATTATGCAACTAACTGCATGTGATACTATTATGCACTTCAAATCAAAATGTATTTGTGTTTCCACTATACTAGTCAAAGGGTTTAGAAGCTTCTTAATCGAATAAAAGGTTGAGATTATCTGCTTAAATGTATATGAAGATTATTAGCTATAATGAGAACTCTCAGTGATTTAAAATGATATTAAATGTCTACTTTGAGTTCTTATAATATGGCCCAAATAATATGCAATACACCTTGTAATTGTTCATAAACTATTTGAGACATCTGATAAAGATGATTCAATTTTTTGATAAGGAGATCCTTATCTCCAATGCAAGGGAGTAGAAGCAATTTAGATATTTTTTGCACAGCCACTTATAACCTTGATTCAAGTTCCTCTTGAGTGACCAGAGATGAGAATAAGGGAGAGTCATCTTAGGCATATTATGCAAAAAAGTGATAATTACAGTTTTAATTTCATTAACTTGACTAAGCTCAGGATTGTGAAGTTCCTCTTCTTCTTTTCGCGTTAATTGCAATCGGATATAAGTCTTTAAATCCGTTTAATAGGATACACAGTAAGAGCCTTATTAACACTCACTTGGATGAGTTGACTCATTCATTTTCTTCCCTCTACTTTATCTCCTAGTCGTAAATGGACCTTTAACTAGAAGATGAAATTTAACTATGGACCAGCATATGAGCTTCACATTTCTTACTGTGAGATCATCCATTATCTAATTTACAGACCTCGCACCTCATAACTTTCCCAAATGCTTCGTTAATAATGTGAATAAAAGTCATTTTACGAGTCGAATACGAAGAAATCGAAGACTGAAATTTCCAGTTGAGTGAATTTTGGTCACATTATTGTCAAATTTTCAATATCTTTTTTGTTTTTCAGGCTCATAGCGAGTGAAATGAAGGAAAAGGATCCATGTGTGCGATTTTTTCACATGTTATGACGCCCATGAAATCGTGTGAATGTCACGGATTTCCTCGTTTTTATATAAGCTATAATTCACTTTCATCCATGACACTGTTACCTTTGTCTTAAAAAACGTAATATCAAGAATTTTTGCATGATTTAGAAAAGCGGGATATGTTGCATAATCTTCTGGGAATTAGTTTAATCACTATACGCATCTCCTTCAACACTCCCAACCTGTAGTTCCCAAAAAAAATTTGAACAAATACACATTTCTGTAAATTCTTTGTCAGAATGATGGTAATTTGGAAGAGAGAACGTGAATAATCTTTAAAATGAGTATCACAGCTAGTCTATTAGTCAAAAATGTCAACTCTCCTTCAGGTTTGATTATGAATATGGATCTTTCTAATTATCCAGTGTCTGAGTTGATTATTCTCTGAATATGAGGATCACCCATAAAATTATTTATTGTAAGTTCAATCTAAAATGAATGTTTGATATTTTGTATAATTCAGAATTAAATTAAATGTAGAGATTTTTAGTGTAAAAAGATTTATTTGTCTCTATTCAAGTGATCTAATAATTGTATTAGCACCCCATATTTTTCAAGTCCTTATGTATTGCAAGTAGTCAATAGGTCGTTTAATAAATAAAAATGTAATTATTAATTAAAACACGCATATAAATTCCATATACCAATTTTCTAAACAATATAATAAATATTTGACAATAAATAATGTCTAATAACAACAATTAAAATAAAAAACTTCCAAGCACCTTAAAAATATCAATGTCACAAATCACAATATTGCTTTAAAGCCAGCAAATACGCTTTGTAAACAAAGCTCAAATGCTTTTTATCTAGAATTACTAGAAAGGAAACAAATTCTAATTACTTAACTGAAAATTAAGTTAACAATCTTAACATTTCACTAATTAATAAGAAAAGCTTACATCATTCTTAAATCATAATAAGTATTTAAAATTAAAAAACACTAATTAATAGTCTATTAACATAATCAAATGATTAACTTTTACGTATAAAAACTCCAGTAAATTGGATAGTGATATTTATGAAATTCAAATTAATAATACTGTGTGTACTTTACAAAATTCTTAAGCTAAGTAAGTAAAAAAATTGAACATTTACTTTAAGTACGTATTAAGTATAGAAGGTACAGAGTTAACAACAAATACTAAATAAGTTAAAGAATAAAGAAAGTTAGAACTTGGAGCAGCCCATTGGCAAGGTACATAATGCAAAAACTTTGGAGTATTTCGGTCATCACCAGTGACTGAATCTGTAATATGAACTTGGTGCGGGTTGAAAGAGAGCATGTTTTTGTTGATATTTCCTCGCTTCTGATCTCTTGAGAGCAAACCACAAAGTCACAGTGGCCGAAATGACAAGAATCACACCAAGAATGACCAAAGCCATAATGAGAGTTCCAGGGGAAACGCAGACGGTGGAGGAGCCGTGGGATTCGCCCGTTTGATTGTGATGAGTTCCATAATTCTCATCTCCAGTTTTTGACCCTGGTGAGGTCGAAGAGCGGCTGGAGGAGGAGGGCGAGTCACTGAACTGTCGACTGCTCGTTCCATCTCCCGATGTCCCACTTCCAAGCCCTGATTGATGCCGTTCGTAACGATGACCTCCTACATTTCACAATAAACGATCCAACAATTACATACTGTTAGGCTCAATCAATCTCACCCAATTCATTTTGATCCCATTAATCATTCCTCTTATAATTCCCCTTAGACTACTGATTCATATTCACACAATGCTTTTGCACATTATACATTCATTATGTAAGCCATTAGCCAAGTTTAGTTCTTCCTATTTATAAATTTCTTATCCCTCGTCATCAACCAGCTATTCTTTTCATTGATATTTGTTTCACAATAATCTGTACAAGTACCGTAAGATTTAATTAACACATTGGATTCTAAATGAGTAAAGACAAAACCCAGATCGCCCTACACTAATTAAACTATATCTGAAAGAAATTAAAATGTGTAATCTCATTGTAAAAGATTATAGCAGAGGCAAGGTCTTTTACAAGAATAGCTCAAACGTGTGAGAGTTGGGCCATTAGATTGATTGCATTTCCTCCAAAATGAAGATTCACTCTCTTTGTTCGGAGATAGAAGGATTGTTACTCAAGTTTACATTATACATGTATGTGTGTGATGAGCGATGAGAATACGGAAGAGCCCTTAGGAAAATAGGGAGATAATGGAGCCAGAGAAAGATGGATGAGAAGATAGGGCATTCTGTCTCAAGCTGAAGATCCCAGTTGGAGATTCGGGTTGACAAAAGGATCCGGTGGAAGGAAGCCGATGATGTGTATGTTTTGGCCATGGCCAAGAGAAGAGGACAATGATCTCTCTACCCTTTGCCATTCGCAATAAAAATCTCCTCATCACTCATCACCTCCACAGCGCATCATCGTCACGTAATCTCTTCGCAACTTGCTAGAGCCTCCACTCACTCCCAATTACACTTACTGTCTCAATTCCCGCTTGGAAATTGGAACAAAAAGCGTCAACAAGGAATTGAGGTGTTTAGCTTGTCTCAACTAGCTTTGCTAACTACGAAAACCTCCTGTTGGAAGTATGGGAACGCAATTTATTCACCTCACTTTTCTTTTAATTCTCCCAAAAAATGAGCCTCGTCCCTTTTATCGTAATAAAGTTGTTAAAGTCTCTTTAGTAAAATCAAGAATTTCTTTCAAATTCCCCAATTTTCTATTTAGTCTTTAAAAATCCCAAGAGGGTCTTGAGGAAGGGAAGGAACGTCTTGACAGACTTGTACGGACTAACATATTGGAAATGAATTGACTGAATACTAAGATGGTTCTGACATGATAATGGCCCTCCAATTAATCAGGGAATGAATGGAGTCGAGCGAATAATGAGAATAGAGGAGAGTGAATTTGATGCACGTAATGTCCGGGGGTTTCGGACACATATAGCGTTAGATGGTTTATCTCTGGTTCCACGGCTCAATGGCCGCGTCCCATGAGAAGGAAAGGTGAGAATGAGAGAAGAATGATTCCAGTGGATAATATAATGGCCAACTCATTGGCTCCTTCAAAACGACCACCGCTTAAATTCACCGACCCGAAGAGCAAATTCCCACCAAAAAGAAGAAAAGTAAAAGGGATCAAGTCGAGAACTCTGCTCTCATGACTCTTCTCCTTCGAGTCGAAGAGGATGAGATTTATACAAAGAACCGTTCTCCTGCCAATTCTGATGACATTCTTTTCACTTACAATGGCCTTTAATCCCTTGGCTGTTATAAGAACGGTCGCACAACAAGAGTCAGATGCATGGAGAATCCTCTTAAAACTCACCATAATATTTGCATCTCTCTCACTGCATTTCCTCCTTCCCTGTGAAGTTCTTTATCAACTCTTCACTTATATTTCTTCGAGGCTTGTCTTTACTAGAAGAAGCAAAGTGCGTGCTCAGAGGATGTTGTTCCTTTTACCATTTCTATTTTCCTATAAAACTCTTCACTTTTAAACTCCCTTCGAGCATTCTCATGTACAGAACTTGAAAGGAGCAATTAGAACTAATACATGCCTACTGTGTACAACTCTTTAAGATATATTACCTACACTTTCATGCACTATTTGTACGGAGCAGTGCCCCTTCGTTGTATACATCTTCAAGGATTGTTTGCACGTTCATTGCTTTCAGCCATTTTAACATTATCTTTTACAATTATTTGAAAAAGCTTGAGCGCATTTCTCCTTACATGAACAAATTTAAAATGGAAAAATAATTTTGTACTGTTAAAAATTGAAAAAATTATAGTATGTCAATAAGGAATACAGTTATAATTTATCTGTATTATGTAAAACTAGTACAAAAAATCATGAAATGTTGCGATAAGTATTTATGTTTTCAATAAAAATGTTAAAAACATATTAAAAGATAAAAATTGAAGTGTTATATCGGTGTAGATGTAGAATAAAAAGTAATTTCACAAGCAAAACTTGATGCAATAACTTATAAATTACAACAACAATCATAAAATATCAATATTTTTTAATATTTACATTGTCTTAAAAATGAAAAAATATATTTAAATGAATCTAACGCTTTTGTATAAAAAGTTTATTGAAGAACGATAACTTTTATGCATAACGATCTTTTGCATTAAGTAATATTTAAATGAAGGAATTAAAATAAATGTTCGTTACCAGAATCTTCAAGGTCAGGAGCAGTGATTTCCACAGAATTGGCAATATCTGTTGTGTCAACAAGGATGTCTGCTATCCTTCCATATTTCTCTTTCCATGTTCCGAAGTGGTTTTTCCCACTGTCGCAAGCTTCTTGAGGACAAGGCCCTTGACAATAAGCAACAGTGCACTTAAGATGGAGGTGACCTCGCTCAGGGAATTTGAACGCAGGGAACGTAGCAAAGTGGAGTGTGATCAGCTTATTTCGAGCATCCGTTGGAAGTCTTCGTCGTCTGAAATTCGGAACCAGCCCTTTGTCAACAGAACATCCGGAAGAGTCAAGAATTTGCTGAGCTCTTGTATTGTCATTTCCACTCCTAGAACCGTCGTGAGCCGTGCAATTCACAACGCGAGCATCATAGCCACCTGAATTAGTAATCAACTTCAATTAATCCAAAGGAATAAAATATGAGGCGTTAAGTAATTTACCTAGCATGATTTTGATATTGATTTAGTGTATTGCTACTAAAACATACATGGAAAAATATGAATAAATCAAGTTAAAAAAAACAACAAAAAATATTATTTTAGGCAATTAGCTTATTAGGTATTAACTTACGATTGACCCGTGTTGAGACCACTAAGGTGATATCTTCTCCTACAGCAATTGGATGAGATTTCTTAATTTTTGGTGAAGGGTCTTTTCCGCTGAGGATTTCCATTGAAGATTCTCCAATTTTCGACATTGATTTAGGTATTGTTTTTTCTTTCATTTTCATTTTTCTGCCTTGTCTTGAATTTGGTTTAACTTCTTCCTTAATTCTTTGTGAAAAATAAATATATAGTCATTTCATCAATATTGAGATTAACTACCTACTTTGGATTTAATAACATATTTTGAATAGAATAGTCTTAGAACTCATAAAGAATTTCATTTGAATATATGATAATAATTTAAACTGTAATAATAATTATACACAGGGCGACCATCAATGATCGTGGGATATTCATTTGCTAACTTTCGGCCATCTCAGTAACTCGTGTCATATACTATTCGAAAGAGTGTCTAATTCTCGATTAGAACACTTAAATTCAGGCTCCTAAGTAAAAGTTGAAATTATTTCTGAGGGCTAAATAAAAACAAGGGCTAAATAAATTTTAAGGAATGGGGCTATAAATTCATTCCAAATTGCACTCATTCTGAATTTTAAAATTTGGAAGAAAAATTATTTAACTTGCCAAATGTCATTATTAAATAGTTAGAAACAGAATGACTCAAGAATCAAAAGTCACCATCTTGTCACACCTAGATCAAAGTTCAAATTATTTGTAAGGGTGAAATGAATTCGGT